>BHFT01072427.1:0-25768 GCA_004320025.1 Laticauda laticaudata
AAGAAGTTTTATGTTTTTATGTTTTGTGTTTTGTTTGTGTATGTTTGTTTATTGAAAATCAATAAAAAAATTTTTTTAAAAAAGAAATCAATACATATATATAGATATCTATAAACAAACATATTATAAGCAAGACTACTACTGACTATAGATTAAAGTGCATAGAGTGATTAGAAGTGAAGATTTATGGTACAACTATCGGAATAATGATTATAATTATGGTGTATAATATTATGTATATTCAAAAGAGACTATATTGTATAACTGTGAAAACAATAGTAACAATCAGGATGTATAATAATATGTTCCAAAAGATACTTGATACAAATAGTACACTGTCATTGCAGAAATGGAAATGTGATGTATATTAAAGGAAAATGAATAATAAAAATGTTTTTTTTAAATTAAAATTTTAGAATTAAGATTTTGGAAAGAGACGAGAATAAACCGCATTGAAAAGGCAAAGGGAAGGGCACCACCCAGTCCTGCAGCCACATGTTTTTTTGGGCTCCCCATATGAGGCTGCAGAATTATGTCTTAACTCCTTTTTGGAAGACCAGGGGCAAGGGGAGGGGCTGCCTCACCTCCAAGGAAAGAATATTCTGTAGCATAGCAGCAATGAGAGAAAAAACCTCTCTTCCTACACCCTGCATGACAGAGTTCTTTAACTGACAGGGTCCACAACATACCTTCCCTGCCTGACTGGGTGCGACAGGTTGATATAATGGAATGAAATCAGTCTAATAGGTAACCTTTCCCCATGCCATGCAGAGCTTTATAGATCACAACCTGAAAACAAACAGGCACCAACATAATTTGCTGAACAGTGATGTTACAGATCTGCCATCTTTTGGATACCCAATATAACTCATGTGGTTATAGTCTGTACCCAATGAAGCTTCCAGATATTTTTCAATGTAGACTGCACTGCAGCAATCCAATGGGAGATGACCATGAGTGACCAAGTAGAGAGCCTCCCTATACAAGAAAGGACATAACTGACACACAACACAGAGTTGAGTTAGCCACGGTTTCCACATGAGCCTGGATGAGGAAAAACAGATTTCATCCGGTTTTCCAGGATAATCCTGATAAAATGGAGTGGCTGTGGTTCCTCTATGTCCATGAGTTAGGGTTATCGTCTTTGGTCTTGAATGTGGGGGTACTACTTCAGACAGATGCAATGTGTAATCTATGGTTCTCTTGGAATCATGGCTCCTGAGGAAATGGACTGTAAATGCCATCACCTGCACATTAGATCCATGTCTCTCCTGGTTAAGCCCACTCGCCCAAAGATGATAACCCTAACTCTGGACATAGAGGAGCCACAGCCACTCCATTTTACGAGGATTGTCCTGATAAACCAGATTAAATCTATTTTTCCTCATCCAGTCTCCCAGGCATTATGAAAGAACATCCACAGTATCACTCATTTCATCCAGGATAGAGATATATAATTGGCTATCCTCAGCGTATTGGTGATACCTCATCCCGTGGTGATGGATGATCTCACCCAGAAGTTTCATGTAGATTTGAAAAAGGAGGAGAGGAAGAACCAAAGCCCCATGGCACCCCATAAGGCAGTGGCAGTGAGTTGGATGTCTTACTGCCTACTAACACTAGTTTGGAACCAGTCTTGGAGGAAGGAAGTGAACCAGCATGAAATTGTGCTACTCATCCCTAACTGGCCCAAAAGGATACCATGGTCAATAGTATTGAAAACTGGTGAGAGGTCAAGAAGTGGATGAATCCCTTCTATACTGCTCCCACCAGTGATCGTTCATGAGTGAACCAAAGCCATTTGGATCCCATATCCAGCCCTAAAACTTAACTAAAAAGGATCCAGGTAATCCGTTTCCTCCAAGATCCTCTGGAATTGCACCACCACTTTCTCAACCACCTTTCTTAAATTGGGAACATTTGAGTTTGGATAAAAATTTTCCATAATGGTAGAGTCCAGTAATGGTTTCTTGAGTAGGGGGTACACCTGTATCTCTTTAAAAAGAGACGGTAATATCCCCTCCAACAAGGATGAATTCACCAACGCTTGGACTCACCTATATGACACCTCTCAAGTGGGCTTAACTAAGTAGGAGGTACATGGATCTAATGTGCAGGTAGTGGCATTTACAGTCCACTTCCCCTTTCTTTTCCTCCAAGAGAATCAAACATTTCCCAGATATGAACGATGGCAAATTTATCTGTCCTAGGATAGTGTGGCAGGATCCATTCTGGGTCGGTCACCAGGACCAGAGGTTTTGTCTTCCGAGCTTTTGGACTCATGCTGGAGCCCATCTTCACAGAACTTCTCTGGATTGTTCTATGTGTGGTATTTATATGGTGGCTGCTGTGTGTAGCTTTTAGGTATAGATTGGGGTACTGATGGCTGGCAAAAAAATACTACACACAACAGCCACCATAAATGCCACACACAAAACAGTCCCTGAGGATGGGCTCCAACAAAATCTCAGAAGACAAAACCTATGGCCCTAGTGACTGATCCAGAATGGATCCTGCACTTCCTACATGACTGGGTAAGCTCTCTCCTCAGGCATCTCTACAGAATTTGCACCATACTTGCACCATAACTGGGGACAGATCTGAATGATTCTATCACTCAGATGCCTGGAAAATTCCTCCTTGTGGTCCCGTAGGTAGGCCTCTGAGTTTCCCTTTCCAAGGAGAGTCTAGGATCACCCTAAGCATTCTGAAATAAGAGCACTTCGTGGCCTTATCTTGCATTTGGTCAAGTTTGTTCTTCATTTTCCTTCAGTGCTCTCTGCTCCCTTAACTCCATAAACCATGTGAATCATTCCTTGATTAGCTTTTAGATATTGAGATTTCAGAGCAAGAAAGCTATTATCTGTATCCCAAATTTGCTAATTGAAAAAAAAAGGCAGTTCAGGATGTACAAGCTCATGATTTCTTTTGATAAATCTGTTTGTTGTCCAGAATGCTCAAATATCAGTATAACCAAAACAGCACGTTCAGTCTTTATTAGATGTGCGACAGCATTCAAAATCTGATAAGGACTGATAAGAAAACAGAATGTGGCTTTCAGGGCTAAATGGTTTTGGAGAAAGAATATTCAGAATTGAATATGTGTATCCTAAAACTGCTTGCAGTCCTATGGAATTAAAAAAAAACATTCTACCAGTGTAATTATTAAAGCAAAAGCCAATTGCCTGGCAAATTAGGGGAAGAGGTGGCAGAGAAGGTTGTATGGAGAGTAGGACCTTCCTCTCTCTGCCTCATTCACCTCTGAGGCAGTCCCAACAAGAAGCACACTCAGGAGTACTTAATCTCTCACCTTTATCAGAGGTGGTATTCAGCAGGTTCTGACCAGTTCTGGAGAACTGGCAGTGGAAATCTTGAGTAGTTCTGAAAACTGGCAAATACCACCTCTGACTGGAGATTTTACAGTATCCTTCCCATGCCACGTCTACAGAACCGGTAGTAAAAATATTTGAATCCAACCACTGACCTTTATTGTAAGGCTACATTAAGAGAAAGTGGCAAGACTGAAAGTATTTCTCTCCCTCCCCCCTTTCCTTTTACTCCCTGTAAAACTAGGGAGAATCCCTTCTGAAACATTTCTCACAACTTCCCTCCTTCTGTGAGATAAGACATTCTTTACACACTGGTTAGCCTATGTCCCAAGGTCCTTCTCACATACCATTACATTCACTGAATTTACAGAATGAGACTTCCGGATGTCAGATATTGTAAATTTTTATTTCTAACCCTTCTATGATTTCTCCTTGCTTCTTTTCCAACTTTTTTTTCTCACCATGAAGCATCTTCCAATAAGAAAAAATAGGATCAATTCCAGGAAATCTTTTGACTAGGGAATGTGCATCTTTAAGCACCCTGAAATCTATAGAGAGATGATTTTTATGCTAAATAAAAATATATAAACAATCTGCTGATGTAGAGCTGCAATACTTAATAGTGAACACCAAGTGGAGCTCAAATCTGTATATGAGGCAGGAATTCTGCTCATGATTCTGAATATTAAACTTACAGAAGATTTCGATAAACAGCTCAATTGTGAGTCTTCAGTTTAAAAGGCTGTGATGGGACGATGATTGGAAATTATTCAGGAACAGACTAAATACTATGAATGCAGTAAAAAGCAACAAGCAAGTGCATTGCTGTAGGCAACCAGGTATCTGCTGAAAATCCTAAGGATGGCAATTTGACAATAGATGAAAAAAGGGAGATAAAGACATGAAATGTATATTTAAAACATACAAGTACACCCACTCATATACGTGTGTGTGTGTGTGTGTGTGTGTAGCAGGGGGAAAATAGCATATTCTTTCCCTTGTGCATATTTCTTTTGTATAAGACAAGCTTACCTTTGCATTGCGAAAATTTTCCTGACATGGAAAAACCATGTAAAATTGTATGTTATTAAGCAAAGATTAATCTTATGATAACAATACAACAATGCAGGAATAAAACACATTATCAGCTGTATTTTTTGGTCTGTATTTATTATATATAAATATATGTGATCCAAATTAGCATTTAACAATAGGGAGAGTTTGCATGTAATTATAGGTAATCCTCAACTTATAACAGTTCATTTAGTGACCGTTCAAAGTCACAATGGCACTGAAAAAATGACATGACTGTTTTTCAGTTGCAACCTTTGTAGCATGATCAAGTGATTAAAATGCAGACACTTGGCAATTGATTCACACTTATGACTGTTGCTGTGTCCCAGGGTCATGTGATCATCTTTTGCGATCTTCTGACAAGCAAAGTCAGTGGGAAAGCCAGATTCAACAGGGTTACTAATTTATTAACTGCAATGATTCATTTAACAATTGTGACAAGAAAGGTCATAAACTGTCACAAAGCTCACTTAACAAATTCATCACTTAAAAACAGAAATTTTGGGCTCTATTGTAGTCATAAGTCAAGGACTACCTATAAAAAGAAAATATGTGCCATTAATAATTTGACCCCCAGCCAAAAAGACACTTTGACTACTTCTACAGAATCTTTTCAAGGGTGAGAAGTGATGATAAGGATCATCTAATCCAATTTCCTCCCAGTGCAGGGTTTGGCTATCAAAGCAGTCCCACAACAAGAAGTCATCCAACATCTCTTCAAATTCTTCCAGTGGAGGAGTGTCCATCATCCCATGAGGCTCTCTGTTCTATCATTAAAAGCTCTTGTATTTAGGAAATTTTGTTTATTTAAAATTTTTATATACCTGCCAATTCTCCATCCAACTCCAAGCAGCTTCCAGTCCAATGATATCCAATCTGCCTCCATTTATCCATATTTCTATATCCATATTTATTCAGTGTAGAAAAAAAATGACTATGAAAGGACAAGAATCCTCCTTGCCATCTCTCCAATACTAAGAGAAGTTGCGGAATTGGAAGAGCGATCCATGACTTCAAATTCTCTTTGATACCTGATCATGGCAGTGTTGTTGTTCTTATTGTAATCCTAATAAATTGGACAACCCGGAAAAATCTTTGTGGCAAATTCATTTGTTCGGTTAAAATATATGGTTTATTTAGTTCTGGTTTATTAAGCCCAACCATAATAATGTATCTATTGTGGTGTATTGCATATCATATGAACCCAATTGTAGCTTATTCAGAAATCATGGTGGAAAAATCATGGTTGGGCTGGGATGTGATCTCTTGTATAGATCACCTCCTTGCCATCCATCCTGAATAATTTGGTTTGTGCTGTTCAACTGGCATGCCAACTGGTTCCTCAACTCACATTTGAGTTGATAATGCCAATTTCCACAAGTAGCTGCTTGCACAATTCCTGTCTGCTGAAGCCCAAGTTGATTTTATAAACTTCCTATAAAACATGTTCTCAGCTTTTGGATCACTTCCAAAACATATGTCTATTATTTTTGGAAAAAAAGGCTAACCTGCTCTTTTAAAAAAAATCCCTTTGAAAACAGGAATGGAACAGCAGCAGCAAAATCAATACAAAGATAGACAATAAGATCCACTATCATTCTAGCTGGGTGCAGCAATGGACACTGATTGTTGTTATTTTTTCTGTTAATCTCCATGGCAATGTCAAAAAAGGGCTTCTGTGTAGTAGGTAAAACAGGTGAAAGGGAGCTCAACTGGAAATTTCCTTATGTCCCACCCCTGTAAAGTGCCAACTTATCTGTGAGCATTTTTATTTTGGGCAATTTTCTTGAGCCTCACCCCCGTACCCTACCAACTTACCTATCGACCTTTTTGTTTTGGGAGGTGTGTCTAACACTGTCCCAGAACAGCACTAGATATGAGCTCAAAATTAGTCAAAGTGATAACACTGCAAGTCATTTATTTTCAGTATGCTTGTTAAACTGTCAATGTAACTCTGAGAGTTTCTGTGGGAGGAAAGGTGCCAGGTCCTGGATTTACAGGCTCCCATCTCCCAACCTCACTCTATCGCATTAAGCATGAGGTTGATGCTTTTCCCAATTAGCAAGTGGAAATGGGATCCCTACAATGCAGCCTTTCGCACTAACTATAAGGACATCAATGCAGCCAATCCCTACAATGCAGCCTTTTGCACTACACAGTAAGGACATCACCTTCTGACCTCTTTACTGAAGGATAACAGAAATCAGCTGTCAAGACAGAGTAGATTACTGTACACTGGCCTACTTTTGTTTTAGTAGAAGAGGTTAAAGTAGCTCCCTGGAAGATTGTTTTAAGCACTGCTTTGCCTCTCATGTTTTGGGTGAAATGTGTGTACCCACCTTGTTCATGAGGTTCCTGAAGACAAGCATTCAGAGGAGAGATTCTTGATACAAATTAATCTACCTGGGTAATAAAAACTTTGGGTTTCTAGTAACATCCAAGTTTTCATATTTTTGGATGCAAGGTTTTTGCAAGGGTTACTTTTTGTGCAGTTGCACATTGTAGCATCTCAATATTCCTGCCTTTAATGTTTATGATTTGGGGATATGGTATTTTTCATTGTTCTTCACTAAACACAATAAACATTTCAGAGAAATTGCATTTTAGAAAATAGTTTTATTCTCATGATAATGATGGGTTTGAATTATTGAAGCATTGAAGAACCAGTTGTATAATGATGAGGCAAAAACTTAATAAAATTTATCTTCTATTGATAACAACCTTTCTCTTTTGCTCCCCACTCAAATTAAGCAACAAAACAACCCAAAGAGGAGACTAAAACCAAAAGGTACAAATAGGTTGGGGATGAAGATGATCAGTCTTAATTACTTGAAAGTTCAACAACATATTCTTTAAAATATCTTCTCCACCACCCCTTTTTCTCCCCAGAAACTCCTGTTTGTAAGTCTTTTGGCGAAATCATTCATTACAAATTTGGCCAACTAATTTTATCTCAAGGAAAACTACAATAAATAATATAAAATACACTCTCTTAAAATAATCTTATAATTTGATATATTCTTCTTGTTCAAAGCCCATTTGTAACCCTTTTGTCTACTGCAAAGAAACAAACTCAATTAAACAGTTAACTTGGTAGAGAGTTTATGAATCTGCAACTTTTTATCTCCACTGAAGCAGCAGAAAATTGTTAAACCCATCCCAGAACAAACTTGAACATATAGGTACAGTAATAGATCTTCTATCGTCTTTCATATTGAGAACTTTGTAGGCATGGCAAAAAGGGAAAACCCTAAAACTAATTTGGATTTACAGAACTCAAAATAACCTATTCCTATCTCTATTGGTATTTAATCAATTGGACACAAGAAGTCAGGGATTGCTGAAATTGAAGTTCACAGAGCAGGAAACTTAAAGCAATATATGCAGCTGTTGTGTCTAATAGAAAGATTATCCATTAAAGTGCTATGGGTGTGCAAAGCTCTGGAATAAGAGGCAACAGCTTAAAATAAGGAATCAAAGATACCAATAAACCAGAGAACTTCAGTTTCAAGGATAGGTGAGGAAGAATTACATAATTGGACCAAACCAATAGCAAAGCTCTATTTTCTTTCCTTTCCTTTTCCCTACAGCAAAAAGGACCAAAAGGATATCAAGTCAATAATTCTGCCACTAACCATCAGGTCAAAGCCTATTAGGATCAGCCACCCCCAAATCATTGCAAGATGTCATAAATCCAAAAAAATATGCCTCATTTCGCCAACCTGTATTTCTGGTTAACAGTTATTCCTATGCATTGCAGCAGTTTCGTTTCAATTCCTTATACTTTCTTGGTAGATTAACAGGCAGGCTGGATTTATATGCCACAATGTGCTCCCTTTTTCCTACTAGTTGAATATGCCAAAATCTTACCAGCTTTATCAAACAAAGATGCCAGTCCTTCTTATCTTGGAGACTTTCAGATATGTTGAGCTAGGACTCCCTGAATCCTTAGTCATTGGCATTAGTCATTGAAGAAGGTTGCCCAAATCTAAGGATCTGACTTCAGCCCATTTTTTATTATTTCTTCCTCCAAATAAAACCAAGTTTCCAGTATCTTCCTTTCTTGAATATTTCTACAACCAATATTCTAACAGAGTCTGGGGCATATAATTTATAAACAAGGGCAGAGCAGTCTTCAGAAATGATATGCAAGTGCTTCAGTACTCAAAGGAGATTAAGTACAGCACTTCTCCACTATACATTAGCCTCCCTTTTTTCTAGGCTTCCATTCAAGTCTTAATGAATCTATTCATTCAAAATTAACATGACACTTAAAGTGGTGGCACCTTTTTTTCCTCTAGGCTCACATAGCCTAAAATTTCTATAGAGGAGGGAAGAGAAACTCCTGAGTTCTCTGTGTTATTTAGAAATAACAATGGTTGCTGACAGTTCCATGCCACAATAATAAATCTTAGTAAAAAGCAATCCTCTTAAGTGTAAGTAAGTACAGAATCTAGCTGATTTCAAGAAAAGTTAAGCAAAGTTGATTAAAACTACTTAGACAGCAACAATAATAAATTACCTCCATATTGTTGCAAAGTAAACCACATGGATGTATATCCATGAAGTCACAATTCTTACCTGTTAAAATCCTTTTAAAGGAAGATCCTGGGGACTGGAGGCAGGAAGTAGATTTGGACCCAAAAATTTATATTCTTATAACATTGGGCTGGGTAAGAGAGTCTATCACAGCATAACTGATAATGTAGGAGCAAGCAGCTACAAATTCCCCACTATGGATATAGTTAACATGTTCTGCCTTGATGATCATCCCTGGCCCTCCCCTAAACTTCCCCTAAATCCAGCATGTTTCTGGACCTACATATGAGTAATCAATAGTTACAGATTTAGGACTCTGACTTGACTCATGCCAATTCTTCTTATTTCTGTTTTCTGTCCTGGAGGCCATGTTTGTTGCTTTACCTGAAATTTATCTAGCACATTATCAGAAGAGGAAGACAAGCTAGTTACCCAAGAAAGTTCACCAAGGAAGAAAGAAGCAATAGCAGAATGGGTCAACACACAAGCTTTCCACAAGAGAAGGCACCTCCTGCAGCAAAGACAAAGGAGACTAGCTAGCATTGCCTCCTTGTGGGCTCAGGGGAGTGAAAGAGCTGTCCTGCCCTGCCTTTTATCTGCCTAATATCTCAGGCCAGGCTATCATACATGCTAGAAAGAGTTTTCCAAAGTCAGTAGTAAGAGCGAGACAGCAATTTATAGGGAGGTCAATGACTTTCTCTCTGCCAGGCACATTGCACATACCACATGTACATGCATGCATTCTGTATGTTCAGAATCTGTTCAGCATGCAAAATACGAACAGAAGGGCCCTGAGCAGAGGCACTGGAGGGCTGAAGCATTTAAGGCAGCCTTCTCCAACATGATAACTTCCAGATGTGCTGGCTGGGAATTATGCAGTTATCACAACAGGCCTGGAGGTTGTCAGAATGGAGAAGGCTGATTTAAGGTGATTTGTGTTGTAATTCTTTTCTAGGCACTGGAAAAGATTTGGCAATGAACAAATCTTGGGAGAAAAATTGAGAGTTATCTTTTCTCTCTTTCCCCCATGGTGGCGGGCTGTTTGCAGCACCATAAGATAGCAAAGGAAGAGATCTGTGATAGTTTAAATTGAAAGAGGAAAGGAGACCATCTTCCTCCAGAAGCTGTTTGGCTTTGGCTGGGAACAGGAAAGAAGGACTTTAGAAGAGCCAGTCTGTGGTCATTGTCCACGCCAGCCATTCCCCAAACGTGGGGTAATTTGAGGCACCAGCGGAGACCAATCTTCTCCCTGTCCTCAGGGAATCTGTCCCCACTCTTCCAGCCCTGAAGTATAAATAATTTAAGGTCAATGTGATTCATCATGATCTTGTGGGAAAGCCCAGGCAGTGCTGCTGGCAGGATGAGGATGTTAAAGAAGTTGTTGGCACAAATGGCAAAGAGGGAATGGAGGGAGTCCCCAGACAAGGAGGGGCATTGAGTTTCAGGCCTGGTCAATGATGGTGTGGTTTGTGGGTGCAAACACTACAGCCATCAAGCTCTTCCATGGAGCTGAAGGCCAATCTTTTGGGGACAGCCTCTGCCCTCAGTGACTCTCAGCTGTCACTCCCAAAGGTCTGAGTGGGAACAAAGCTTCTCTCAAGAGGGATAAAAACCTGCCCTTGAGGCCTTAATGAATATAAGCATCATGCCCCCAGTCTTCCACATTGTTTTGGTTATGACCTAGAGCTTCCATCTCCTCCTCTTCCTCTTCCTGGCAATAGCATTCCCGCCCTTTTCCCCGCCCACGCAGAGACCGGTTATGGTTTTGTCGGTCAGGCTCCTCAGCTTCCAGGGAGCCTTGGCACTGGGGGGGACGATGACCGTGGCCCTGGAAGTGATGAGGCTCAGGTTCTTCAGCCTCCCAGGCACCCTGGCGGTGACTCAGGAAAGGAGGCTCCGGCTCCTCATAAGGGTCAGTTTCGATGTCCATGCAGGAATCCGTTGGATCAGTGTAAGCAGAATCATGACTGCCCGGCATCTCTGAATCAAAGGTGTCTTGTCGGGAAAGGCCTCGGGCAACCAAGTGAGAAGGAGGCACCATTGAATGGATCTGGCCATGCCCCATTGGCTGCCCTGTGTAGCTGTGGAGGCCAGGATGCTTGGGGTCATGAGGCTCCTCCCCATGCACCAAATAGGGTCCCTGATTGAAAGAAGCAGATATTGCACACCATGCAAACGAACAGAAGAAAAAGATAAAACAATGTTAGTGCAGCCACCACACAGCAGCAATAATATCCTCCAACTGGTTAGAATGAGACATTCTTTAACTCTAGTCTTGTGAATCACCCTAGATTTAAGAAAGCAATCAGCCTTCATCTCCCCAGGCCAAGACAGACCATTTTCCTTTGGCAGTATTTCCTCTTCTTTCTCCCCAAACAGATGAACAAGAAAACCCCCCATGCATCTGAATGCCAAAGAAACTTGCAAAGAAATAAAGATGGACAACTGAGGGACTAAGAAATTAGGGATGTTGGGACAGAGATTTGGAACATTAATGGTGCTGGTTAAAGTCCAGACTTAATGGCATAAAGTGTACTTTTAGGCAATAATGTATATTACTTCACTTACTTCAACAGAAAACAAACCATGCCATGCTGTATTTTGGCTCTCCAAAATAGGATCTATAATTTTGCCCCCAAATTCTTCCCTGAATGGAATCACCAGGAAAAAGGGAAATAGCTTCAGAGAAGAATGTTAGTTCTGGCATGTTGTCAGAAATTGCTGTTTAGATGTAGTTTTGGACAAGTTTTGTAGAATCAATATGAACTAGAACAGGAATGAGAATTTTCTGGCCCTCCAATAGGATTTTTCTTACCACTACTTCTTCCAGATCTGGCTATGTTTCACTCCTTTTACTCCATATATATACATACATACATACATACATACATACATACAAACATGTCCATGCACACAGGTAGTTATATAGAAAAAAATGAGACTTTTCTATTGTTTCTATAAACATTAGAAAGACTTACCACTCAATTTGATAACCTGCAAGATTTCAGCATATATAGTTCAAGATCAAACATACAGCAGGTAGTCCTCAGCTTATAACCACAATTGAGCCCAAGATCTCTATTAAGTGAGGCAATTATTAAGTAAGTTTTGCCCCATTTTAAGATCTTTCTTGCCACAATTGTTAAATGACTCACTACAGTTGTTCAGTTAGTAGCACATTGTTAAGTGAATCTAGCTTCGCCATTGATTTTGCACATCCAAATATCACCAAAAGTGACTTTTGGACATGGCAACCATCATAAATATGAGTCAGTAGCCAAGTGTCTGAATTTTGATCACTGGACCACACACAGGGAGGCTGTAATGGGTATAACTGAAAAATAGCTATAGGTCATTTTTTTCAGTTCTGTTGTAATTTAAATTGGAACTGAATGAATTGTTTTAAGTCGAGAATTACCTGTACCTGGATTTTTATCAAGTTCTGACACAATGCCATTTATATAGCTAATTAGTAGATCATTAGTCCATTGAGTCTCATCATGCAGACCCATAAAAAAGCAAGGGAGACCAATTGGGAAAAGGAACACCTTAAGGATCAGCTGCATAGATATGTTTACCACTTCAGAGCCTGCACTGTTCTAAAACAAAAAGCATGTGACGTTTTTCATCATATACTCAAACATCTATTTGAAACAAGGAAAGCTCAAGTTTCTGAATGATAGATTACCTTCACTCCTGAAAAAAACAAACTATTATAGTCATGGTGCAAATTCATATTTTTCAACTAAAGAAACACATTAGATGAGCCCCCATACCAGAAATTAGTTTACGAGGTTTACTAGGTGCAAAGATGAGAGTTCTTGTTGAAGTAAAAATATAAGACATTGCATAATCTGATGCGGATGGTGCTGATTCTGATAGTTTCATGTTGACTTGTCTACTAATTGCTGGGAAGCTAGAAGGGATGTTGTTTTGATAAGTTGCAACAGTGATTAAGTTTTTAGACAGTATATTATTTGGAGAGGCAGTAGTAGTGAATTTTTTTTAGATAATCTCACTCCACTGAAGCTTCCCCAACCCTGGTGTTTTCTAGATGTGCAGAAGCTCAATACAGAGAATTTTCAGCACACTGAAAATTTAAACAGTTGAGTTGAAACCAATACATCTGAGAAGTATCAAATTGGAGAATAATTACCTTTTGAGTACATCCCTTGTCTACATTCTTATGCTCTGTTTAGGAATACAATAGGAACGAAGCATTGCAAAGGAGGTGAATTGTTGTGCAAATTCATCCAGGAAAAAAATGGCAACAACTGGCACCTTTGTGGCATAGTAACCCAGCTTTTGCATTCATGTACATACAATGGCAAAAAGCTTGGTCAATTCTTGCATGGCTTGTCAAGAAAGTGAAGGAAAATGAATGCCTTTATGGCTTCTGTGATACCATTTTAAATAAACTACAATATCTTCCCTCCAGACCCAACATTCTTAGCTCAGTGTCCTAGCAAGTAATGCTTGTTGAGACAAAGGCAGGGGAAAATGTAGACACATAGGAAACCTGACAAAGCCATCCTTTCAACAAAATTAGTATAAATTTTGAAAAGGCAGAGGGGTCTTTAGCAGAGAGATTCATCAAAGATGTGTAAGGCAGAGAACAGCAGAAGAAACAGAGCGTTCAATGAACAGCAGTACCAAGAGTCCTTTGAGGGCAAGAGGGAGCCTTGTTATGGGTCTCCCTTACTTTTTCTTTCTGGAGCAACACCCCAGTTTTTCCAGAAAGCTATAATTCATGTTCTTCAACCCGGATAGCTCCACTCAGCCCCTCGTCCAGGCTGCCCCTCCCACCCCAGAACCCCAGGTTGCGCTTGAGGGAGGTCAGCACTTGTACCTGGAGGTTGGAGACCGGGGCAGGGCTCGCAGCCAAGGCAGCAGTTGCCATGGTGCGGGTTAGCAATGGATTAGGTGGATTACTGCTGGGAGGATGGGTAGCCTTCCAGTAGGCTTCCAGGTATTCAGCCAGGTGTTCACAAGCATCTTCCAATTGGTTTTCATCCAGAATGATGTCAAACATTTCCTGCAGAAAAACAGGATGAAGAGTGGCAGTAAATTGGTCCAATGAGAGAAATAGAGAGATGGGGGTGGGGTGGGAAATGGGATGGAATATCAGGAGTAGCAGTAAGCAAAGGAGGAAGTAGGCAGATCTTATGAATAGAAGCCAGTGGGCTGCAAAAGTAGGTTTTTAAAAGCACAATCTTCTCCAATTTTCGGAGGGTAAACCTTGGGAGATGACAGCAAAGAATTGAAGAGGAGAACTACAACGTGATCTTTCTGTACCACCTAAATTTACTTAAACCTTTCAAATACAATAACAGATACTGTCCCATTACTGTATTGAAAAACTATTCTGGTGCAAGTGCAAATGGCCATTGTTAGAGAGAAAGGGGATATATGTTTTCTTAAGTTTTCGCGGATACTTACATGTATGCTGTTCAGCCTCGTTCGGGTATTATCCCATGTCATTGTAGTTGTACTTTTAAAGTTGTAGCAACGTTTCCAGGTGTAGCTAACACCTGGGCACAAACAGATCCCCCCTGATACCTCCAGCTCAAACACACCCCAACCAGGCACCCAGATGAAACCTACTTCCTAATAGATGAAGCCGTCCTTTACTCGAGCCAGGCTGTACTAAAAGCCTCATACAGGAACACAATGTTGCCCCAAACAAAAAATCCAAAAAGCCCCCAAAAACAAGACAGAAGATATTAGAAATCAATCAAGAAGAAAAAGCAACACCAACGCAATAAACAACAGACCAAACTCCCAACCAATCAGGATGAAGAAAAACATTCTGCACAGCAGCAGGCTAGCCTCAAATTTAAAACTGAAATGCTGTGATAGCCTGAACCCACAGACAAACTCATACAGAAGCGATGATGGCAAGATGAAGATTCTGCTGAAACGTTGCTACAACTTTAACAGAACTACAATGAGCTACAACTTTAACAGAACTACAATGACGTGGATAATACCGAAGGAAGCTAAACAGACATATATATAATAATATATATCTAATATATATATATATATTTATATATATATATATATATATAAGTTTTTTTTGTTTTTTTAAGCTCTGCGGTATTCATTTGTGCTGTTTAAGCTTCCTTTCGGGTAGTTATCCCACGTCATTGTAGTTCCTGTTAAAGTTTTGTAGCCTCAATTGTTAGTTCTGTTAAAGTTGTACGTAATTACAGAACTACAATGAGCTACACTTTTAACAGAACTACAATACGTGGGATAATACCGAAGGAAGCTAAAAACAGCATATATAATATATATATTATATATATATATATATATATATATATATAATAATATATATATATATATATATATATATATATAATATATATTATATATATATATAATATATAATATATATATATTATATATATTCTTAAGTTTTCATGGTACTTACATGTATCTGTTCAGCTTCAGCGTTCGGGTATTGAATCTCCAGTATTGTAGTTGTTGCTTTTAAGTTGTAAGCAACGTCGACCAACTTTAAAAGCACAACTAAGTGATGTGGGATAATACTAAGGAAGCTGAACAGCATACAATGTAAGTACCTGCAAAGAATTAAGAAAACAAATATATATATATATATATATTCCTATTTTTTACTTGTGGTAAAATGTTTTTGGTCAGCTTTTCCTCTGTATGAGCATGCTGGTCAAGCGTATCAGGAATTGTAGTCCATCATCTTTGGAAATCACCAGTAGTAAAAACTAGGCTATACATGATAATGAGCACAGAAGAGTCATAATAACTTCCCTACTTGGCTTACTTTGTAAGCATGGGCAGAGATACAGAACTTATCTAAGGGATGAAATATCACAACAGAGGCTGAAATGTGAAGTTTGGTACCACAAACATAAGGCAGGGCAAACTGGTGATGGTGAGAAGAGGGCTAAATGCTTCATTTGCATGGTGTACTTGGGACTGGAAACATGGAAGGAAGGGAGAAAATAGTTGAAGAAGTGCTGACCATTAGGCTGCTGCACCCAGTGAGAGAACTTACTGGGGGACATTGTGCCAACTTGTCTGATGCCACCATTTGCACATTCAAGTGCTTGGCTTGGGATTTACCTCTAGATTTCACCAACCTTTGCAGCACCTGTTGGAGAAAGAATGGGAGAAAGATATCTCAGGGCCCAAAAGAATGAAGACAGGATCAGAACAAACCAATTATTAAAAGAGAGGAAGATACTTCCAAGGAACTCTTGCTATCATCCTTCTCCTGAAGGAACCCTTGCAAATGTATAAACACTTATATACAGGTAAGAGGTATTCCCCTGAATGCAGAGCCTTTATTCATCAGAGTAAATAGTCACAGAAAGAAGACTACATTTCACATTGTGGAGATGAAGTAGCAATTTGGAAAGGATAGAGATAATAAAGCAATGTTTTGCCTTCTTTCTGCATCCTCTCTTCATTTCCTAGTATTTTGTGTAAAAATGATTGTGTGTCTTCTTGATATTTTAAATAACTCCTTTGAACCAGAAGAGTTTCTGAACTAGTTGGGCCAGTTGTCACAAGTTATTTCCTTATGTGCAACTGGTTTGAAAAGAAGCAAACAAAAGAAGCTACTAATGAATTTGTATGAACTATGTGATGTCTTTACATTAACAGAGCACAATTCCACTTACGCATGATCATACTCAATTTTAAGGAAACTGTGCTCAAAATAAGATCAAGTCTTTCAAAAGAGTAAACATGAAACACAAATAGCCTGAGGTGAAAACTGGAAAATTCTTTGGTTTTTGCTGCATTCAGGGACCAGGACTGGACCTGCTGTTTCTTCTATCTCTTCTATAGCACACTTTTCAGTCTCTTCCCTTGATCAAGATTTCACCCAAGCCTTTCTTATATTATGATCTTCCCATCACAAAAGACAGGTTACAACTATAAGCAAACTATAAGGAAAACATTGGCAAATTAACTATTTTTTACATTTCTTCTGCTATTAGTGGTTTCTTATTTCAAATTTAAACCATACAGGTATTCATTAAGGTCCATAGAAATGGAAACCAGTAGTAAGATATGAATGTGCATATTTCTTAAATAAATAAACTCATTAAAAAAGCAGCCTCAGCACTATCAAAATCATGCTTGCAGGTACTTCCCAAAATGACCAGCCTATAGTCACAGGCCAAAGAAGGCAGGTTATGCAATTTTACTGAATTTGTTGAAATGGGTTTTTGCATAAACCAGTAGTTTTAATAATATAAAAGAAAAAACAAGGGAAAAATATAACTAATGAAAAGCAGGAAAATAAGGTTATAAAAATATCTTATGCATTTTAAAATTTGAGGAATATTATATTTTCATTTTCTGGGCTGTTTAACATCTTTCCCTTTAAGAACAGCATTTCTGCAGGAATAACAATCAACAAAAGAAGTGCTGTAATTCATTAGAGACAGCATAGAATTTTCATGCAAAAGTTCACAAATTCAATCCCTGACACCAAAAAGACTGGAAAAGATTCCTTCTTGAAATCATGGAGAACAGTGGCAGCCAATGCAAACAGTGCAAGGTAAGTGCCCCACTGGTTCAGTTCAACTATTTCTGGCTTCTATGTAACTTATGCATTCTCCTCTATAATTTAGTATTAACCAGTTTCCGAAATAAAAATATTTATATATCTCTTATGCATTCCTTCTGGGATAAACATTCCCATATGCTATTCTCACCTGCACATGCCCTACTGAGGTACCATAAGAATTTTCTAATTTATTTTGGCACCAAGCCCCTCTATGATCACCCACCTTTCTTTCCCAAACCAGGTGCAAGGTAATTTGTTAGTAGAATCAGATGGAAGAAAAAGGGAATTTGTTCACCTTTGGAGAAGATATTTTGATGTAGACAATAATAGGTGCTAATGAGGTCTTGGAGAGTTGAGCTGGATGATTAATGGTGTCTGCATCCAAGGCAACCAGTTGTAATGTTCGAGCCAATTCAAAGATGCGCTCTATCTCGCTCTGTACTTCAGCTGCCAAGGCAGAGAGCAAGCAGCAAAAAAGAAGACAAGATCAACACTGCCATGGGAAAAATACAGCAGCAAGATTCAACTGCCCTGTGATCGTTCTAGAACAATCTTTGTCAACCTTGTTTTCTTCTGAAGAATTGGACATTCCAGTTATGGAATACTGAGAAATAATATCAACAGAAAAGGAAAACAACAGATTTGGGGATATCTTTACTGTTCTCTCCTGTAACATTTGTTCAATGTATGAAATATAATCAGTTATAATTACTTCACAACTCACTATTTTCACCAATATATTTAGGCACCAAAGCTGTAGTGCCCATCTTTGTGGGATTGTATAAGAGGCTGCCTTTGAAAAAAAGATACATTTATCACATCTGCCAATTTTATAGGACAAACATTAATTCTTTTCATTTCTGCATGATCAACAGTTAGTCTGATCCACTAACAGTTTGGTTTAAAGCCATCCCTCAAACAAAGAAAAGTAAAATAGTTGCCAGCCACAAGAAGCAAGTATAACTAAGAAGGCTAAATTTTAATTCACAAAGCCTAATCCAGGAAGATACCCCCCAGGGCATTAATAGGAAGTATCTAATCCTTCTTCATCGCTTTTAGGATAATTTTTAGTGGAGGTTATGCCACATTAGGACAGTAATGTGTGAAATACACCATGTGGAAATGCTATCTGCAGTCCATAATGATCTTGTTTTAAATATTTCTATTTGTGTTTATTTTTTCTTGTGAGTTTTCAATTTAATATGTAAAAATGTTATGACATCATTATGGTAGTCTTTCTCAACAGTCCAATTATGTGGAACTCCCAGAATTTTCCAGGCTGCATAACCATTACTGAGAATTCTGGGAGTCAAAGTCTACAAACCTGCAGGGTACCAAAATTGGAAATGGCAAATACAGGAAATATCCAATAAATAAATAAATAGATAAATAAATAAAACTAAATATAGAATCTGTAACCTTTTACAACCAAGTAATTTCTCTAACAGTGTTAGAGCATTAAATCTATTTAAAGATAAGTCCCACTGAATTTAACTGGTCTTCTCCCAAGTAAATATGCATAGGGCTGCAAGCAAAACATTTAAGCATTGTTGCTTTTCTTATGATTGCCATGAACTGAAAACAAAAACCAAAAAACATTATTTTTTGGATTTGGTTTGCCTCATTAAGATCCTAGGAAATGAATGAAAGTGAAAAATGAGATTGATATGACTCTGCATTTTTCATCTCCCAAACACAATTAAAAATCCAAAACAATGTTTTAAACATTTTAGCAAGAGTGAAGCGTATTTATTGTTCTGGTTTTGAACCCCCTCTGCCCAATTCTTTCAAACATATTTCCCATGCTGAACTTAAGCATGTTAAATTGGCACTTGGAAGGAACACTGGAGGACTTGTGAAGTTAAAGGTTACATACCCAAGGCATCTGTATCAGCAGCACAGAAAGGAAAAGGATGCGCAGACACAAGGGAAGGAAAATTGTGGGAAAGGGGGGGNGAAAGGGGGGGGGGGAAGAGAAGAGTGAGTCAAAGTCATTGGGAAGCAGAAGATGCCTACAAGTCTGATGAAATCACAACATGGGGAGGATTAAAATAGAGAAGGCTGCTGACAAACCCAACTGCTTTCTCCTTTTTCAATTGTTGGTTGAGAAGGAACATTCTTCCTCATGCACAGAAGTGTATGTTATTTAAAGTGCACCCTATAATACTTCTGATATCATTGTCCATGCTCTGCATATTTTAGGGTGCCCCCACTTCCATTCCTGGATATAGATAAATTCATGTTGTTGTAGAGACCATCCCAATGCCCTGCTCAAGTATTGTGTCAAAGGGGTTCTGTCAGGGAGAGGGGAAAAAAGAGACAACACTACATTTAAAAAAAAAATCAAGTAGCATCCAGGAAAAGATATTCTCAACTGATACAGATTAGAGTTAGACAAGGCTTACCATGCAAAATGTTAGTGTAATATGACCGGCCTCCTCTTCCCTTCCACTATTTCAACCAAAAAAAAAAAAATCCTGACAACATTTTTAGAAGAAAACAAAGATTTGAAGTTTTCTTTCAGGATCTCAACTTAACCTTACCCAGACTGGAACGGGTACTGGAGCGCTCAATGATGGTGTGTTTGCTAGGATTGTTGAGGACTGAGCGCTTAGCCAGAGATATATCAGCTGTCACGCGTGTGATGGATATTCTGTAGAAGACACAGAGGGATGAATAGCTGAGGAAGTCAACTTCATTTACCAGGTATTCCCACCAGACCACTAGGATGTTTTTCTGGTGCTAGAACCAGAAAAAGGAATCTAAATATCTGCCAATGGACATTTAATAATCTCAGCCCACTTAAACCAAACTGAAACTGGTTTCTCTTCATGAATTAGGAAAGGAGTTTTTAACAAACCACAAAAAAAACCACTAACATCTTTCAATTTTTATTTCAAAAAGAACTGTCTAACCTTCATCTCCTGGAAGAAAGAGGGAAAAATGTTTTGTAGTCAGTAAAATTCAGGAAAACTTGTAGAAATTCTGGAAGGCAGAAATTCTGTACCAGCCCTCCCGTATCTTATGACCTCTACTTGGATTTTTTTCCTGAAATCACATTGATGTGGCTATAAGATTTCCAGGTTTCCCCCAAGACCTTTCTTTTTTCCCCCAAGGCTCCTGCTCACACCTGCCATCAAATCGGCGTTTCAAGAAATCAAATAAGGCTTTCTGCATCATGTCTGTCACCTAGGAAGATAAAAGGGAAAGGGAGAAGAGGTATACAGAAGTTAGAATCCAAAAGTTTGTATATTTGCAAAGTAAAATGGGTACAAAGGTTTATGCCAGCATTTGATGAAAATTTGTCTAGTAGACTTTGAGTGTAAAGCTTTTGGATATGTTGTAGTTGAGATGAGCTGCCCTAAGATGAGGCATCAGCTCTCACTCAAATCATGGAAGGGTGTTGGATTGGAGCGACTTCTTTAGGGGTTGATATTGTATTCAGCATTTGATGTTCCACATGAAACCGCAGGTCAAAAAGTGAGCAAACATAGGGCTGGGAGCACATTTGATTTCACTTCATTTAACGACTATATCTAATAATTTCCCAGTTCTGTTATAAATTAAACATATAAATTTGTCCTGTGGACTGCACCAAAGCTTGTGAAAGCTACATATTATGCAATGTTTTCAGGAGATGTACCTCAAATTTGAATGATAAATTGGCAGATGAAAAAGATGACTGATGGCCCTTTGGAATTGTTTCCAGCTTCTGGGTAAAGTAACTCAACTCCTCCTTATTATTTTCCCCACATGACCATTAATCCCACTTTCCACTCCACATGCTCTATACCTACCTCATATCCTTTCAAAGATGGGCCTACAAGAATGATCGGCCGCATAGAAGGAACCACATCATATGGTGGGATATGCTCTGTCTGAGGACAAAGAAGGAAGAATAAAATATTAGGTTTGCTCATGATTACTTAACCCATGCTTTCAGATTCTCACAATCTCAATCTCTACTCTGTGGGGATCCCCAGGGCTTGGCACCCTCTCCATTCTGTTTAATATCTACATATGTCCACCCTTGGCCAAACAAATAATGCTATGGAGGTTCTTGGTGTCTGGAGGCTATTGGAATCTAGATAAGGAAAAATAGACTTCCATTCAACCCTAGCAAGACTAAATAGCTCTGGGTCCAATGGTCACCAGGTCCTGAGGACTATCCATTGCTTGTCCTGGATTAAAGCAGAACAGAAACGGTGTGCAATTTGGGAACCTCGTGGACTGGCAGTTCTTATTCAAAAAATAGGTGGCAGACATAACAGAAGGGCTGTGAATCACTTGATGCTATGTATTATAAATGGTCCTTGACTTATGACCACAATTGAGCCCAGAATCTCAGTAATTAAATTTCTGGGAAACCTTCACCTGATGCAATATTTTATATGCTTACTTACCGATTTTTGCTTCTGCTTGGCTATGTCCAGTGATCGCCATGAATGGTTGGGGTAGGGATAGGGATATGGGAATGGGCGAAGGGACAGGCAAGAGAAAAAACAAACAGGGCATGCATGTTACTGACAGCTCACACTTGCAGAAGCATAGGTAGGCACAGGAAGAGAAGAGAGAAAAAAACTAGGGCCAAGAAAAGCAGGATACTGGCTGTTTTTCAGTATCAGTAAATTTATCCTCATACCTACTAGTAGTATGGTGAACAATTTTCCATCAAGCATACAGTTTGAGCTCTCTTCTCCCTACTCTTCTTGCTCATGGTAGCTCCATAGTACTATAGAGCAGGGGTCGCCAACCTTTTGGACCTCAGAGACCACCAAACTCATAATTTTAAATCCCAGGGAACACTAACTGGTTCTGTGGGCATGGCCTAATTTGTAGGTGTGGCTTGGTGGTCATGTGACTGGCTGGGTATGGCTTGTATGTAAATATGTATAAATATTTTATATAAATATTGAATGTTTTATAAAAAAAGAGCAACTTTTAGCCAAAATCACGCAAAGCAGGCAGGCGCAGATTGAGTTGCTCACAGAATCACAGATTCATTCAGAGATCTATCTATCTGTCATCGGCTAGTTCAGTCTCTCACATAAAATTTGCTAGCAAACTCACAAAATTAACTCACAACACACCATGTATGTAAATATTGAATATCTTATTTTAAAAGCCAATTTTTACCCAAATTAGGCAAAGCAGAAAGGCAGATTGAGTTGCTCACAGAATCATTCAGTGATCTATCTATCTGCCATAGGCTAGCTCAATCTGTCACATAAAATTTGCTTGCTGTGAGTCTGCACTGAATAATAGAACCTTCAGTCCTAAGGGAGATTTGGCTGTGCTTAAAAGCAGAGCCGAAGATCTGAAGACTAACTAGAAAACGAGAAATCCAACCATTTCCTGCTTCCTAGCTAATCTAAATCTCGGCACAGCAAGAACAGCTGATGGATGGGAAAAACAGCAATTTAGCAGGCAGTGTTGCCAGGTAAGGAGTGAGTGGGCTGGGGGGTTCCCGCAGGCCATGTGGGCAGTGTAGCCTTGTGTTTCTGTGCAGCCTGGATTAATTGCTTTGGGGGGGATGCTCTGGTGGTGATATTTCTCTGCATACCATCAAAAATTTTCTCATGGGCCCCCAGTGGGCCGCGGCTCACCGGTTGGCGATCACTGCTATAGAGCAATGGGGAGGATTCCTTTTGCTCCTTAAGGCAAAGAACAAATTTTATCCCTCTCCCTTCAGTTCCAAAACCCACACAAACTATAAGTTAAACCTCAAATCTGACAATAGGAGAGGATCATCATCATCTGTAAGGCCAGATAGCTGATATAGGGCAAAGGTGCAGGATTAGCTTTATCGTACATGCAAATGAATCTTCCAAGAGACAAATTGCCAAGGAGGTGCTTATTCAAACTATTTATACCTCCATCTCAAAAGCTTTAGAAGATATTTCTGGAGAAAGGCAGCTAGTAGACAGAGTTAAGCACTCCCTTTCCTCTTCTTCAAAGCAAATTATCATTGGGCTATTAATATGACATGTAATTTAGTCTTCCAATATTTCCCACCCTGTATCTTGAATTGGTTTAGTAATTAGGCTCCAGATTATTTGCTTCCCCCTTTCTAATGAAGTATCTGAATAGGCACATTTCATATTCAGAGGTATTAAAAGAAGAGAATATTTGTGTAGAACTATACAGAATATTCAGTGTATAGGACAGAATGTATAGAACAGAGTATTCATGGATATATAATACTCCAATAGCTTTTCCTCTCCAGATAAAATAAGATTCCTAATGCTGAATGTGCTTTTGAGCATCTTGTCTACATTCAGCACTATGAATGTTTCTCTTTATCTGGAGAGGAAAAAGTATCAGCAATTCTATATTCATGCTTATTATGGAATGATTGTGACCAACAGGATGCTTTAATCCCATATCTATGTTACACGGAACTGCAGAATTATTTCACTTGTTATTAGGACATTCTGCTGATGGAATTTTCCTTGGGTGAGCAAATAGAGAATATGTTCTTCTATAATCAGCACAGGGGAACTTAGTCATCTTATGGAAGAGTAAATAGACATGTCACTTGCACAGTGAAAAAATGGTTGGAATCTTGAATTTTCAATTTTCAAGAATTTATACAAGGGGTGAATTGAGAAAATAATTGGATGACTGAAATATTCCTTTCTTATCCTTCAATTATTTTATTCTCATAATATGTAAAGCAGGGAGGAACAGGAGAAAGGACACATAATCTGTTAGATCCATCTTACAATATGGTTCACATGTGAGTATGAACTAGTTGCCAATAAATCTTTTAGCTCATACACATGAAAAATACATGTGATCACTGGAACATACCATTCTTATAAGACATATATATATTCACGTTATAAATGTTATGAACAGAATCTTTGCTTTTTTGCTCTCCAATAAATTGTGCATTTAATATGCCACTTACTGATTGAAGGCCATCACCATATTCATTGCTATAACTTACACTCAATATTGCCAGTGGATGATCAGTGACAAGATAAGTTCCCCCATATGCTTTGGTCACCTCTATTCTAGTCGCACAAGGACTTAACTTGACAAACACAGCCTATACACACGCAGGCAGGCATCTTATCAGGACATAGCAAGCAGGTGCAAGTAAAGAGGGGCACTATTACCTTCTTAAAGAAGGGGATGCGCTTGGTGGTAGAGGGAGGTGTAGTGACACTGCTAACGCTAGTTTTAGGGGTGCGCTGGCTCTCGTCGACTCCTGCCTCTTCCTCCTCCTCTAAATCAAGAGCATCTGGGTCATAAGCTAAATTAGTCAGTTCCAAGGTACCTGATACAAGGATGAGGTGAAAAGGTATTGGGGGCAGGGAAAAAGAAAGAAAAAAAAAGGCACCAAAGAACAATAACCAAACTGAGAAAAACTGAAAATAGCAGGAGGTAAAATAAATGAAAAGGAAAGAAAAAAATAAAGTAAAATAAAATAATCTAGAGAATGCATGGAATTAAAAATGGGTAGAAATTCCAGTTTCCACAATGTGTTGTCCCCTAGCAATGGCTTAAGCTGAGAAGGTTCTGCTCATAAGCAACAATTTATAGGGATGAAGTCCTGAAGAGGTAGGATGACCTGTACTATTTCAGACAAGGCAAGGGCAATTGCAATTTTTTTGTTACTTGCAAATGCTTTTTTTTTAAATTGTTAAAAGAGAGAAAAAGAATACCGAGCATCCTAGAAAGTAGACCAGGCTAGGATACATTTGAAATGATGTTATTGACCAGCATAAAGACTTTTGGGTGGAAGGAGAGAGATAAATGTGAGGAATATTCGAATATAGACTACCCATGGCATCTCATTTTGCTGAATGCCTAACTTCACCCATAAAGAGTCAGGTCTTCTTGATGCTTCAGACTTTTCTCATTCTCATTAAGGAGAAGTGCAGGCTTTTTAGAATGAAAGTAGAAAAACAGTGACACCCATTGTCTCTGGGAAGGAGAGGCCTTACCACTAGCAGGTGGGGTGGGTCTCCTGGGACCGGTTACCACATCTCCCAGGCTGGAAGTAGAGTTGTCTCCTGATTTACTGCAAAAACAAAAACAAACTATTAAAATAAGATATTGAAAGATGAGTGCGGAAAAAATCAGCCATGGCATAGGAGAATCACCATAAGACTCAAGCTTGGCAACTTTTCTCAGTAGAAAATTAACTTCTATATTTAAATTTTTGTAAAGGATAACATTACTAAAGCCCCTGTCACACTGCACCAACGGATGCAAAGAGGATGTAAAATGGACAAAAAAGCTTGCCATC
>BHFT01072431.1:6497-34236 GCA_004320025.1 Laticauda laticaudata
CCCCCCCCCCCCCAGGAAGGGGTCTCTCCATCACTCTGCCCCAGTTCGGGGACCTCCTGCAGGAAAGAAAAGACGATCAAAGGCAAGAAATATTGGAGTGATTCCTCCCACCCAGGGGTCATCTATACTTACCCACATTCCACTCTGCTGGAAAGAGATGAGGAGGAGGAAGAGCAGGGCGAGATTTCCAGCTGGGTGGGTCGAGTAGAGGGGGAGGAGGTGGTGGGTCAGGCAGGGGAAGGTCACTGGCACCTGGGAGGGAAATCGAGACAGGGGAGAAAGGGAGAGAGAAAGATGGAGTTAGCCATGGGGGGGAGAACTGGGTTCGAGGAGAGGGCCATGACACCGAAAGTTCGCCTCTTCAATCGCTGTGGGATTCCCCGCATGAGCCAGTGGGTTCCCTGGTGAGCCTCGTCTTTCCAACTTCCCGGGGAATAAGTTATACAAAGTTTTTACAAAATTTTGCAGTTTCACGAAGATTCACAAAGATTTGCATTATACAAAAGTGTACAGGCAGTCCTCGACATACGATCACAGTGGAGCTCCAAATTTCAATTGTGAAGTGAGACAGTGAAGCAAATTTTGCTCAATGGACAACTTTCGTAACACAGTTGTTAAGTGAACCATCACAGTTGTTCACTTAGTAACTTGGTTGTTAAGCAAATACAGCTTCCCCCCTGGCTTCACTTGTCAGGAGGTCACAAAGAAAGGGTAACGTGACCCTGGGACGCAGCGACCTTCCTGAATACATGCCAGTGGCCAAGCGGTTGAATTTTGATCACGTGATCGTGGGATTTCTGCAACCGTCATTAAGTGTGAACAGAAGTCAAAAATCCCTTTTTTTCAGTGCTGTTGCAACTTCAAATGGTCACTAAATGAAGTACAAAGAACAGCATGCACCGAGAGCTTCTTCCTTCACCGGCAAACCTGTACCACTCATCCCAGTTCAACCCAATTTGTTTCTTGCAAAGAGCTTTTGTTAGGGGCCAAAGATCACATTCACCTGTGAAGGTTCAGTTTAACTCCTTTATTGCTGAAAACTTATGCACAGGAATCTTTCCAACTAACCACAGAAATTCAAGGAAGTTTCACTCAGTTCATTTGCAGCTACGTAGAGATTCTATGCCGGGGGTGTCAAACTGCATTTCTTTGAGGACTGGATCAGCATTGGAGTTCTCCTCCGCAGGCCGGAAGGGGGGAGTGGGAGACGGAGAGATGGGAGGGATGCCTCCAGCAGCATTCCGGACAAAATGGGGCATGGGGGGGCGACACACACGGCCCTTTCTGCACCCTATTTCTGGCCTGGATGGCCTCCTGCAGCACTTTGCCGGGCCAAAGGGACTGTGTGGAGGCTCACACGCCCATCATGGCCCATTTTCGGTCTCTATAGCCTCCGGCAGGACTCTGACAGCCAAAAATGGGCTGTGGGAGGAGCTTGTGTAGCCCGCCAGCGGGCCATTTTCGGATGGCAGAGTGCTGCAAGAGGCTTTAAACAGGCCATGGAGGGCTGTGTGGCCCCCCGTAACCTGTTTTTGGCCAGCAGAGGCACTGTGAGCTGGTCCTTTGATATTTCCAGGCCGGAACCGCAGGCCAGATCTAAACACTCTGTGGGCCAGATCTGGCCCGCGGGCCTTGAATTCGACACCTATGTTCTAGGATGATTCCTCTTTTGACTCTACCCTAGTTTTCTGCCACTCTTTCCCTACTACAGCTTTGTTGCTCCCTGCTCCAAAGGTTTCCTACCACTGCCACCTTCTGAATCCCACGAGTGTGGGAATACCAGCCACACCTTACCTCCAGATCCCAGGTTCCGTCCCCGATCGGACTCCAGCTTGTCGCAGGACTGTGCCCGCCGTGTTCTCTTTGGTTTGAGAGGCGCCATCTTTCGTCCCACCTCAGGTTCCCCTGGAATGGAATGAGGAGCATCAGAGAGTCCTGAGCCCCAGAGAGAACTTGTTGATTAAGGTGACCCTCTCTGGGATGATTAAAAAAAACAACAACCCCACACAATTACATGGGCCACTAGAGGGCAACACAGCATTCATAATTTTTCCTCCATTGCTCTCTGCTGCCTCCTCCTGGAAAGGTTTAAATAAGAGTTTAATAATATGGGTTGTTCTCAACTTACAACCGTTTGTTTAGTGACTATTCGAAGTTACAATGGCTTTTGTGACTTATGACTGTTTTTCACAATTATGACCTTGGCAGCATCTCTATGATCACTTGATCAAAATTAAGATGCTTGGCAAAGGATTCATATTTACGATGGTTGCAGTGTCCCGGAGTCATGTGATCCTCTTATGCGAACTTCTCACACGCAAAGTCATTGGGAAAGCCAGATTCACTTAACAACAGGGTTACTAACTGATCAACTGCAGTGATTCACCTAACAACCGCGGCAAGAAAGGTTGTAAAATGGGAGAAAACTCAACAAATGTTTCATTTAACGACAGAAATTTGGGGCTCAATTGTGATTTCTCTCCATCTCTTTCTCTTCTGTACAAGTATCTTTGACTTATAACCATTTGTCTAGTGACCGTTCAAAATTACAACACTGAGAAAAGTCCTTATGACTTCACACTTGCAACCTTTCTTCTTCACACTTACAACCATTGTAGTGCCCCTGCGTTCACGCAAACAAAATTCGAATGCTTGGCAATTGGCCTGTCTTTATCACGGATTCCGTATCCCTAGGTCATGTGATCGTCTTTTGCGACCTTCTGGCAAGCAAAATCAATGGGGGAAGCCCGATTCACTTAACAACCATGTTACTAACCTAACAAGCACAGTAATTCGCTTTAACAACTGTGGTGAGAACAGTTTTAAAAATGGGGGGGCAAAGCTCACTTAACATCGGTCTCCCTTAGCAGCAGCAATTTCAGGCTCAACTGTGGTCGTAAGTTGAGGACTAGTTGTGCCACAGAGAAAATGCTATTATCCCAAAGTATAAAGTTCCTGCCCTTTGGAATTCTTCTATCAATTAATCCAGGATCTGAGTCATATAAATTGAGACCTTGTCTTAGGATCTTAGGGCCTTCACCTTCGTTTTCCTGCTCCTTGGGTCTACGCCGGGGTTGAGCAACAGGAGGAAAGGTGCAGGAATCTTCTAGAATGGCTCCGCTGCCTTCCTCATTGCTGCGACTTCTCTCTGGTTGGCTGGGAGTCTTACGGCCCCTGGGGAGGGCAACTGGCTTTGGAGGACGTGGTGTGGATGAGAGATCCCTGAATTGCTGAGAAGTGAAAGAGGAAGATATAGACATATGAAAGGACAGGGAAAAAAATATAGAAATTTCTCAGCCATTTGGCAGAAAAAGCTGGCGGCTATTACTGGACTACATTTCCTTTCAAACGTAGCCAGCATGGAATGCTGGGAATAGTAGTTTTCAACCTCCAGAGCAAGGCCTCTTAACCTTGGCCATTTGTGAGGACTTCAACTCCCAGAATTCCCCAGCCCACCATAAACCATTCATTAAGTGACTCTTCAAAGTGATGACAGCACAGAAAAAAGCGACTTACGAGCTGTTCCTCACACTGACAACCATCATCCCCATGGTCGTGTTCAAACTTTGGGTGCTTGGTAAACCAGCTTGTATTTATGACTGTTGTAGCACCCTGGGATCACATGTTCGCCATTTGTAACCTCCCCAGGTGGCAAAGCCAATAAGGGAATCTGGATTCGCTTAGCGACCATGTGAGTCACTTACCAGGATGATTCACTTAATAACTATGGTGAAAAAGTATGAGTAGTCCTCGACCTATGGCCACAATTGAGACCCAAATTTCGGTTGTTAAAACATTTATTAAGTGGGTTTTGCTCCATTTTATGACCTTTCTCTCTACAGTTGTTAAATCAATCACTGCAGTTGGCAACCTGGTTGTTAAATAAATCTGTCTTTCCCTGTTGACTTTGCTAGTCAGAAGTTCTCAAAAGAGGATTATGTGACTCTAGGACACTGCAGACGTCATAAATATGAGACAATTGCCAAGCGTCTGAATTTTTATCATAAATTTAGAATTGAAATTTGAATTTTGAACAGTCATTAAATGAACTGTTGTACAAAGAGGATTTATGGTACCTTTAGCAAAATTGGGCATGACGGGCATAAAATTGAGCTTAGCAACAGATACTCCGGTCTCAATTGTGGTCCTTCATCCCCCCAAGCTCCCCAAGCTCCCAGCCCCCAAATAATTCTTTCCCACCCCTTGAATTAAAAAAATACCTGTTGCTTTGCACTGGCTGATGTCATTAGTCGGTCCTTCTCAGAAGTTTGTGTGCCCCCCATCATGGCCCTCTCACTGGCCTCCGTTTGCTTTTCTTCGAGCGGGTAGTCTCGCAGGGGGTCTTTGCCACCACATTCCCGGGTGGAGCTCTCTTCAGCTGCAGAATTGGGAGAAGATGAACAAGGAATTAGTTCAACTGATTCTAACTGCAGAGAGTCCTTGAATTACAACCGTTCATTTAGCGACCGTTGGAAGTTACGATGGAAGTTAAGGCCACTGGACTTCATCTCCTCGGGTTGCCAACTGGAGAATTCTGGGAGTTGAAGTCCACTGGTCTTAAAATGGCCAAGGTTGGGAACCACCGGCTTAGCTGGGCCTCCAGATGTTATTTCTGGCGCAGATATGCTCAAACATTGGCTGAAACTTGGGCAATTCTAGGAATGTCTACCCACCAATATCCCAGCTGGCTTCTGCCCGACGAATGGTGGCAAAGCTTGGCTTGGTGCTCTGCAGGGGAGGGTGAGGCCTCCATCCTCTTTGTCCTGTGTGGATTTAACACAAATATGTGTTTTTTTAAGTTTTCGCGGGTACTTACATGAATGCAGTTCAGCTTCCTTCGGGTATTATCCCACGTCATTGTAGTGCTTTTAAAGTTTCGGCTGAATCTCATCTGCCATCATCAGGCTTCTGTATTGTTTGACTCACAGACGAACTCAATGCAGAAGCCTGATGATGGCAGATGAGATTCTGCTGAAACGTTGCTACAACTTTAAAAGCACAACTACAATGACGTGAGATAATACCCGAAGGAAGCTGAACTGCAACACAAATATATATATATATATATATTGATCAATATCACACACTGTCCTAGAAATCAGGAGATGGGGAGTTCTAGTCCTGCCTTAGGCATGAAAGCCAACTGGGTAACTTTGGACCAATCACCAGGAGACAGGGAGTTCTAGCTCCATCTTAGGCATGAAGCCAACTGGATGATTTGGGGCCAATTACCAGGAGATGATGAGTTCTAGTCTAGTCGTGTTTTAGGCATAAAAGTGCACTAGGTGATTTTGGGCCAGTCACCAGGCAACAGTGAGTTCTAGTCCCAATTTAAGCATGAAGTTGACTGGATGATTTGAGGCTAATCATTAGGAGATGGTAAGTTCTAGCCTAGTCCTGCCTTAAGCATAAAAGTCCACTGGGTGACTTTGGGCCAGTCACTAGGCAACAGAGTTCTAGTCCCACCTTAGTCATGAAAGTCAGTGGATGATGTTAGGCCAATCATCAGTCAACGATGAGTTCTAGTCCTACTGTAGCCAAGAAAGACAGTTTGGTGACATGATTAGGCCAATCATCAGGCGACAGTGAGTTCTAGTCCTGCCTTAGGCACAGACGTCAGCTGGGTGACTTTGGTCCAGTCCCTCTCTCTTATCCCAACCTACTTCACAGAGGTGTTTTTGTGGGGAAAACAGGAACTTGGCACACAGATGACTTACTTTCTGGAAACAAATATTATGGAGGTAAGACACCCCTAACACCCCTCACTATTAAGATACAGCCTGTTGTGCCTTCAAATGGATTCTACCATACTGCTTTAAAATGGCTTCTACTGTACAGTGCTGTGGAGTTGCCATGGTAATAGCTTCACAGTACTCCACAAGGGGGGCTCTCTCTGGTAAGGGGGGAAATCAAACATTAGAAATAATGTTTGTTCCGGATCACCAAAATCATGTATTCCTGTCTAATACAGGAGTAGGATAAATAAATACCAGAGGAATGCCAGTTATTGGCTAGTAAATAAATAAAACATTAATTTTCAGGAAGGACCCCTTCAGGAGAGCACGTCCTTCTTTGATATCCTCGATTTTAAGCTGCAGACCCTTTGAAGTGATCCGTATTTCGAAAGAGCTTCCTTTGGCCACATGATGCCCTTGGACTCATATTCGCAAGGGGAGGGGAAAACGAGCTGAGAAGGTTGCCTACCTGTGTCATCTGAAGATCGCCTTCTTTGCTGCTCCCGCAAACTTCCCATCTTTTGCTCCATTTCAACGCTCTAACCAAGGAAAAAAGCTGATGAATTGCGGGCCATGGACAAGAAAAACAGACTTGGAAGGGGCCTTGGAGGTCTTCTAGTCCAACCCCTGATCAAGCAAGAGATGCTACACCAGGGGTGTCAAATTGAAGGACTGAATATGGCCTGCAGGATGCTTAAATCTGGCCTGCGGGCCTGCCCTGAAAATATCAAGGGTCTGCCTCTGGTGGCTGAAATGGGCTGTATGCACCACCCCACACACCTCATTTTCACCCTCCATGGCCTCCTGCAGCACTCTGCTTGCTGAAACCGAGCTGAAAAATGGGCCCAAAAGAGGCTGAAAATGGGCCAAAAATGTCTCAATAGGGGCCAAAAAATTAGCCCCAAACAGGCCAAAAATGGGCACAAAACAAGGCGAAAAATGGGCCCAAAACAGGCTAAAAATGGCCAAGGCCAGAAAACAGGCCCATTTTCAGCCAGCAGAGTGCTGCAGGAGGCCACAGAGGGCAGACATGAGGTGCAGGGGGGCCACAAGCAGACACCCCAATGCCCCGTTTTGGCCAGAAGGGCACTACAGGAGTCATCCATTCTTCCCCCTCCCCCCCCCGCTTTTTCTTGGATGAGAATCAAAATGTTCAAGAAAAAAAAACACCAAGTCAGTTGCTTCTTGAATAAGCATCTTTGAGACAACCATGATATGGATGATTGAAAATGGATGGACACTGCTATCGTGTCACACACTAGTCCTTCATCAAACTGGACATATCCAATTCCTGCAACCGTTCTTTGTATGTTTTAACCTCGATCCCCCTGATCCTCTTTGTTGTCCTTCTCTGCACTCTTTCCACAATCTCAACATCTTTTTTTATATTATGGTGACCAAAGCTGGATGCGGTATTCCAAGTTTGGCCTTACCAAGGGATTATAAAGCGGTATTAACACTTCACGTGATCTTCATTCTATCCCTCTGTTCATGCAACCTAGGTTTTTTTGCAGCTGCAGCACATTGTGGGTTCACAATTACGTGATTTTTCCACTTAAAGCAATGACAGTCCGTGTTCCCCCTTTCCCAGAATCAGGCTTTCTTCCCATGATGGACAGTTACCTCCAGTTTAGCATCCAAACTCCAACCTTTAGCCCGTTCCATTCCTGGCAGAGCTACTCCTTGGACCCGTAATGGCTGTAGCAGCTCGGTCCTCTGGGCATCCGCCGGTGCCCTCTCTGAATCAGGAGTGGAAATCTAGTTTCGGATGGAAAAGAAATTGGCTTAGTAATAATCAGAATAGAGCTGGAAGGGTCCTTGGAGGTCTTCTAGTCCAACCGCCTTCTCAAGCATGAGACCCTATACCATTTCAGACAAATGGCTGCTCAGTCTTTTCTTAAAAACATCCAGTGATGAAGCCCCTTACAACTTCTGGTGGCAAGCTGTTCCACTGGTTAATTGTTCTCACTGTTAGAAAGTTTCTCCTTAATTCCAAGTTGCTTCTCTCCTTTGAACAATTTTCAAACATTGTTTCTTGCCTTCTGGTGCTTTGGAAAATAATTGTGGCAACCCCTCAAATACTGGAATACTCCTGATCATGTTCCCCCCAGTCCTTCCTTTCTCGAGACTGACCAAACCCAAATCCTGCAACCATTCTTTATATGTTTTTGCTTCCAGGCCTTTAATCGTCTTAGTTATTCTTTTCTGTACTTTTCCCAAGGTCTCAACATCTCTTTTGTAATGTGGTGACCGAAACTGGATGCAGTACTCCAGATGTGGCCTTACTAAGGCTTCATAAAGCAGTACTAACACTTCACTTGATTTTGATTCCATGCCTCTATTTGTACAACCAAGGATTGTATTAGCTTTTTTGGCTGCTGCCGCACACGGCTGGCTCATGTTTAACTGATCTAAGATTCCAAAGTCCCTCTCACAGTTATTGTTTTTGAGCCAGGTCTCGCCTACTCTGAACTTATCATTATTTTCTTTTAATGATCCCATAATCCCTTGCAGGGTGGAGACTGGGCAACTGAATGGAGCCGAGTGTTTACTGGCCGGATGCCCTTCCGGCTGCCAATATGGAGTTTTGTTCAGCAGATATAGTCTCATTGTGCCCGGAGAGAGAAATATCAGCCTCTACCTAGGATCGAACTCACAGCCTGCTGATTGAGAGGCAAGAGCTCCACCTCAAGGCCACCGCACCACTCCTACTTTCTGTACTTGTTTTGGTTTTTTTCCTGCCTGGGTGTAACCTTCCATGTCCCAGCCCTTTCCCCCAGGAAATAAATTTCCTTACCTGTTTGGAACGGCCTGGGAGGCCTTTCACCCCACTTCCAGGCACTCCCGTGACTGCCATTCCTCGAAGGGGCATGGATTCCCCTGGGATATCCTGCTCGAATTTCCAGTCTTTCTCGTGGGTGACGGAGTGCATCAGGGGTTTCGGCTCCTCCCCACCCAGGGGAGGCGGGGGAGGATTGGGGGGCAGGCCATCGGGGTCCCGCTCTCCTTTAATGCTGCGGTATCTACGAAAATGGAACAGCCCCTTTTTCCTCTTCCTTTGAAGGGGTGGGAGGGAATCGGACAGGCCTGGCCGTACCGCATAGCTCTCCGAGATCCGAGGATAGCTGCGCGGGAGAGAAACATCGGGACTAAGATAGCGGGAAATAGTTTGGGAAGACAGAAGGGAGAAATGTTAAGATTTATAGATAGTCCTCGACGTATGACCACAAGGGCGCCCAAGATTTCAAACGCCAAGTGAGTTGTGTTCAGTGAATTTTGCCCCATCTTATGACCTTTCTTGCCACGTTTGTTAAGTGAATCACTGCAGTTGTTAAAGTTCGGTTGTCAAAGGGAAATCTGGCTTCCCGGTTGACCTGGCTTGTCAGAAGTTCACAGAAGGGGCTTACGTGACCCCAGGACACTGCAACCATCGTAAATATGAGTCAATCGGCAAGCGTCTGAATGTTGATCACATGTCCCTGGGGATGCTGCAACATGTGAAAAGCCACATTTTTCAGTGACGTTGAAACTTCCAACTGTCACTATATGAACTATTGTAAGTTGAGGACGGCTTGAAATACAGCATTAGGAAGATAGCCAAAGATAACAGACCCTGAAACGAAATTGGAAACTGCTTTCTTTCTAAGCTGAGGTCAGCAAAGGCAGAATCACTGAGTTGGAAAGGACCTTGGAGGTCTTCTAGTCTAACCTCCTGCTCAAGCAGGCAACCCCTTGCTATTTCAGACAAATGGTTGTCCAATCCCTTCTTAAAGGTCTCCAGTGTTGGAGTACCTACAACTTCTGGTGGCAAGGAGTTCCACTGATTAATTGTCCTCACTGTTAGGAAGTTTCTCCTTAATTCCAGGTTGCTTCTCTCCTTGATTACTTCCCACCAGTTGCTTCTTGTCCTGCCCTCAGGTGCTTTGGGGAATAGCTTGACTCCCTCTTCTTTGGGGCAGCCCCCCAAACACTGGAACATTACTATCCTGTCTCCCTTGGTCCTTTTTATCTCTAGACTAGCCATACATACTTCCTGCAATTGTTCTTCATATATCTTTTTTCTCCAGGCCTTTAATCATCTTAGTTGCTCTTCTTTGCACTTTTTCCCAAGTTTCAACATCTTTTTGAAATTGTGGCGACCAAAACTGGATGCAGGATTCCAAGTATGGCTTTACCAAGGCCTTATAAAACGCTATTAATGTTTCACGTGATCTTGATTCTATCCCTGCAGACTAGGATTGTGTTGGCTTCTTTGGCAGCTGTAGCACACAGCTGACTCATAATTGAGTGATCGTCCACCAGGAGTCCAAGATCCCTCTCACAGTTACTGTTTTTGAGCCAGGTCTCGCCTACTCTGTACTTATCATTATCTTCTTTTAATGACCCCATAATCTTTTGTGGGATGGAGTTTGGGCAACTGAATGGAGTGGTGTGTTTACTGGCCGGATGCCCTTCTTGTCGCCAGTGTGGAGTTTTATTCAGCAGATAGAATCTCATTGTGCCCGGAGAAAGAAATATCTGCCTCTACCTAGGATTCAAAGATCCGTCTCACTGTTCCGGAGATTGAGCCGGGTACCACCTGTTCTGTACCTGCACATTTGGTTTTTCTTGCTTAATTGTCAACCCTGTCCTATGGAGAATCTCCCTCAGCTCACCTGATGGTGTTGCTCAGAACCTTCCGGTTAAAAAACTCCTCGAGACCCTCATCCAGTCTGGGCCCCAACCCGTTTTCCTGTTCTCTAGATTCCAGGGAACGGAAAATTCGGTTCTGAAAGAGAAGAATAGCACCTGGATCTGTTAATTCATCCCATAGATCAGGGGCATCAAACTCGATTTCATTGAGGGCCGCCTCAGGGTTGTGTTTGAGTGTGAGAGGCATGGCCACAATCGGCATGGCCAGCATGATGTCACTAGTGTTGGGGGGCGCCTGCAATGGCCCAAGCGTTCTGACAGAGAAAACGGGCTCCCAAACTCTGTTTTCAGCTGGGATGGCCTCCTGTCAACTCTCTGACAGCAAAAATGGAGCTCAGGCGGGCATGTCCTCTATTTTTGCTGGAAGAGGCACCATGAGCCGGTCCTTTGTTATTTCCAGGGTGGCCTAAAGGCCAGATCTAAGCCCCCACCGGGCTGGATCCAGCCGCCGGGCCTTGAGTTTGAGAGCCCGACCATAGATTGAATGGAATTTAAAAAGAACCGGTAAATCAAAGAGAAGACTGGAAAACAGCTGGATTGAGAACCTGTTCAGGTCATCTTCAACATATGACCAAAACCGAATGCCACATTTCTGTTGCTGAGGTCATTGTGAAGCAAGCTTTTGCCCGTTTTACAGCCTTTCTTACCACCATCATTAAGTGAATTGCTGCAGTCAGGGTGTTCAGTGAATCTGGTGTCCCCTGTTGATTTTGCTTGTCAGAGGTCACAAAATGAGATCCCATCACCCAGAGATATGGCGACTGACATGAATACATGCTGGTCGCCAAGGGTCTGAATTTTAATCACATGATCACAGGAGATGCTGCAATGGTCATAAGTCTGAGAACCAGTCAGAAGTCACTTTTTTTAGGACCGTTGTAATTTTGAATGGTCACTAAAGAAGTCGAGGATTACCTGTCGTAGTATGTGGGAGACGGGGGGGAGAGGTCCTGCCTAGATAACACAGATAACACAGGGGTCCCCTATGTCTGGTGTCCCCTGGGCCGTGGACTATCGCTGGGTCACGCCATGCTAAAAACCAGGCCGCACAAACAAGCGAAGCCCCATCTGCGGGATACAGGTGGCACGTGAAATCATGCCACCTCTGGTCCCTCTTCACGGAAAACCCCTCTTCACGGAACCGGTCCCCGAGGCCCCCCAAGTTGGGGATGGCTGAGATGAGGGACAGCTTAGCCCAGAGCTGTATTACAGACAGAGGAAAAAAAGCTCAGGAAAGAAACTAAGTTTATCAGGCTTTAAAAGCAACTTTGTGGCCTGTCAGCTGCCGGTCCCTCCAGCGGCCGAATCAGAGGAGGAGGAGGTGTGGGTCAGGGTCAGCATTCAGGCAACCTGGGAGCTCCAAGAGGGAAAAGGGAATGGAGCTAGCAGAGAGAGAGGGACAGAGGTGGAGCCTGGGCCATCTGTCAGCCCTCAGCCTGGTCTGGGGTGGCTGATGAGGAAGAGGAGGAACAGCTGGGTCCAGTGCCTGACGCACAGATGTGCAGAAGGCAGAGGAGAGGAGAGCAGTGGAAATCTATGGGCCGGTCCTTGGTAAGGAAGAGCCACTGCTTCTAACGAGGCCCCACCCAAGCTCTGGGGATAAAAGGCAAGCGGAGAAAAAGGAAAGAGATATTTTGGATAAGCTACTCACGCTGGAACGGAAGCGAGTTGAGCGAGGTGGCCGGGGTCTGCCGCACGTCCGGTGTTCAAGCCGACTCCCTTCTGTGGGCAGCTCGAAAAGCCCATCAAAGGAGGCGCTGTGCGAATAGGAATACGGTGCATTGCTGACCAGAGATATCCACCCAAGTGGGGAGTTCATATTAGTGGCTGTGAGGTCACTGTCCTGCTCCGATCCACCTACAAAGGGAGGGACATCATCAATCATTGCTGTCAAGGCACCATGTGACTGGATTCAACTTTATGATAGTCATTTGGGGAATTGCATTAAAAGAACATCCATGGGGAGGTTTTTTTGTCTTTTTTGCCAAAAAGAAAATTTGGGGGGAGATCTGCAGCCGCTTTTCACTCAAAATGGACCCAGTTTTAAGGTTGGAATCTTTTTTCATCGCCTGGAGGCAGGTAGTCCTCAACTTACAACCACAATGAAGCACCAAGATTTCTGTTGCTAAGCGAAATGTGTGTTAAGTGAGTTCCCTCCCATTTTACGACCTTTCTTGCCACCATTAAGTGAATCACCACATTTGATAAATTAGTCACACAGATCTGGCTTCCGCCGTTGACTTTGCTTGTCAGAATGTCGCAAAAGGGGATCCCCGGGACGCCGCGACCATCATAAATTCGAGTCAGTTGCCAAGCCTCCAGATTGTGATCACGTGACCATCACGTAAGTGTGAAAAATGGTCCTAAGTCCCTTTTTTTCAGTGCCGTTGCAACTAAACATCATTAAACAAATGATCGTAAGTCAAGGACTACCTGTTTGGATTAAAGAACAGGGTCTGGGAAACTCATTGTTGCACTCACTAATAAAGGCAGATGCGGGCCGTATCCTGCGGCAGTTCTTCTGTCTTTTGATAGCCATGGTGTCCTGTAGGAGAGAACATAAAAATAACAGAGTTGGAAGGGACCTCCAAGGTCTTCTAGTCCAACCCACTGCTTAAGCCGGAGACTTTATACCATTCCAGACAAAAGGTTCTCCAACCTCTTCTTAAAAACCTCCAGTGACGGATCACCTGCAACTTCTGAATTAACCAATGATTAATTGTTCTTTCACAAAATTTCTCCTTTATTCCGGGTTGCTTCTCTCCTTGATTGGTTCCCCTCCGTTGCTTCTTGTCCTGCCTTTAGGGGCTTTGGAAAATAAATTGACCCTCTCTTCTTTGGGGCAGCCCCTCAAATATTGGAACACTGCCATCATGTCTCCCCTAGTCCTTCTTTTCACTACTCTAGACATACATAGAATAGAATTAGAAGAGAATAGAATTAGAATAGAACAGAAAATATGGAATAGGAATACATCAGAATTTGAATTAGAATAGAATAGGAAGAGATTAGAATAGGATAGAAAATATGGAATGGGAATAGGAATAATTAGAATAGAAATTAGAATAGAATAGAATAGAATATATGGAGTAGGAATAGGAATGGGAATAGAATAGAATAGTTGAAAGGGACCTTGGAGGTCTAATCCAACTCCTGCCTAAACAGGAAACCCTATTCCGTTTCAGACAAAAGGTTGCCCAATCTCCTCTTAAAAACCTCCAGGGTAGACATACCCAACTCCAGCAACTGTTGTTTACGTGTCATAGGCTATCGAGTTCCCCCAATCCAAGTCTGGTCTTACTAAAGCTTTGTAAAGCTGCACTAGAACTTTACATGATCTTAATTCTATCCCTCTGCTAATGCAGCCTAGGATCGCGTTGGCTTTTTTGGCTGCCGCTGCATGCCCTTAACTCATATTGAAAGTGGTGGTCGGCTTAAATATGAGCCAACAGGGAGCCCATGTCAGTCACACTGTCCCTCAAACTCTACACAAGGCAGGGCTTGCTTAAACAAGGGTTTGGGGCGGAATCAGCCCGGAACCACTTACGATGTTGGAATCGAGTTCATGGTCGGTGAAATCTTTCGGGGCCTGCAGTTGGGATTTCCCCAGGTGTTCGGGAAGGATGAGGTTGTCCTGGCTCTCCGAAAGCCGGTGGAGATGGGTGATGTGTTGGGCCTGGGGTTGGAAACAGGAGGAAGGGGAGACAGAAGAGGTCAAACTGCAATTATCCTGATAACAGATCCGCGGTACCAGAGCTCAAAACAAGGTGGGTCAAAAATAAAGTACAATAAAATAATGAAATAATAAAGTGAAGTAAAGTAAAATAAAATAAAATAGAATAAGTAATAGTCCTTGAGAGAACTTTTTGGTTAAGGTGACCCTCTCTGGTTTTTTTTTATATATATATATATATAAACAAACAAATAAATAAAAAATTCCAGGGGCCACTAGAGGGCAGCAGAGCAGTTACATTTTTTTCTCTCCATTGCTCTTTGCTTCCCCCTGCTGGAAAATAAGTGTTCCATAAATAATACAAAGTAGTCCTTGACTTACAACTGTTCGGTTGCTGACTGAAGTAACAAAAGAAAAAAGTTACTTATAATTGTATTTTGCACTTATGACCGTGGCAACATTCTTGTGGTCATTTGATTTATATTCGGATTATTGAAAAACTGGTTCATGTTTATGACGCTTGCAGTGTCCCTGAGTCACATGATTCCTCTTTTGCAATCTACTGATAAGCAATGACTGTGGCAAGAAAGGTCATAAAACGGGGCAAAACTCACTTAACAAATTTCTTAGGTTCTTAACAACATAAATATTGGGCTCAATTGTCATAAGTTGAAGTAATCCTCTCGTTATGACCACAGTTGAAGCCAAAATTGATGTTGCTAAGTGAAACATTTGTGAAGTGAGTTTGCTCCATTTTATGACTTTTCTTGCTACAGATAAGTGAATCATTGTGTATGTTAAGTTTGTCACATGGTTGTTAAGTGAATCTGGATTCTCCCCTTGACTTTGCTTGTCAGAAGGTCGCAAAAGGGAATCACATGGGACGCTGGGATGCTGTAACCATCATAAATATGAGCCAGTTACCAAGCGTCTTAATTTGGATCACATGTCCAGAGAGATACTGCAACGGTCATAAGTGTGAGGATTGGTCGTAAGTCCCTTTTTTCAAGACCGTTGTAATTTTGAATGTTCACTCAATGGTTGTATGTCGAGGCCTGCCTGCATCCAGAGGTTCTACTGCCAATACTTGGACTTCCTTATGTCTCCCATCCAATTACCAACCAAGTCCGACCCTGCTTAGCTTTCAAGTTCAAACAAGCTCAACCAGACACTCTGATCGACTGAGATACCAGGCCGCAGATCAGAATGAAATTATGACATGGAAGTGAGGGAGGTGAGGTCATTGGGACACCTTAGAGATCATCCTTACCAGGTTCTTGTGAGCGTAATATAACTCCTCCAGAAGTTCCTCCACAATAGTGTTGGTGAGATATGTCACGACCGAAAGCTTCACCTCACTAGTGGAGAATCCAGGTTGAACAATATTAGAAGATGAATAACAAAATAACAGGATAACCAAGTTGGAAGGGACCTTAGAGATCTTCTAGCCCAACCCCCCTCTCAAGCAGGAAGCCCTATGTACCATTCCAGACAAATGACTGTCCAATCTCTTCTTAAAAACCTCCAGTGTTGGAGCATAGTGGCAGGTTGTCCCACTGATTACATACTTACGACCACAATGGAGCCCCAAAATCTCTGTTGCTAAGCGGGACCTTTCTTAAGTGAATTCTGTCCCATTTTAAAACCTTCCTTGCCCCAGTTGTAGTTCTATCAAGGCAGGTAGTTCTAGCAACATGGTTGTTCAGTGAATCCAGCTTTCCCCGTTGACTTTGCTTGTCAGGAGGTTGCAAAAAGGGGATCATGCAACCCCCAGGACACTCTGACCATCATAAATACGAGACAGTTAGCAAGCATCTGAATTTTGATCTCGTGACTGTGAGGAAGCTGCAAAGGTCGTAAGTATGAAAAACGGTCAGAAGTCACGTTTCTCAGCAGCGTTGTAACTTCAAACAGTCACTAAATGAACCATTGTAAGTCGAGGACTATCTATAATTGTTCTCACTGTTAAGGAATTCCTCCTTAATTCCAGGTTGCTTCTCCCCTTGATGAGTTTCCATCTGTTGCTTCTTGTCCTGCCTTCTGGTTCTCTGGAGAATAGGTGGACCCCCTCTTCTTCTTCGGGGCAGCCCCACAAATGCAGAATGACTGCTATCATGTCACCCCCTAATCCTTCTTTAAATGCCCATCTTCTCATGCTCAAGGTGCCATTCTTCCATAGTAACCTGTCATGCCCCTGTCGGAGCCTGAATCTGTGGGGGAAGATGAGCTGGAACTGGAGCCGAGGGAGATCGAGGGGGCAGCTTCGTTGGCTTGGGAGGAAAATGGGGAGAAGCAGGCCCAGTCAGGCCAGGGCCTTTAAGGATTGGGACGGCTTGTAGGCAGGGAGGAAGGAGGGCAGGATGGCCAAGAGAGGCTAAGCAATGAACATGAGAGACGGAGCTCAGGCGATGAGCAAGGACCGCCCCCTCCTGATCCTCCAGCACAGAGAGTAGAGAGAAAGCGAGGACAGCGCAAGCTAACCTGGCTACTTGGGAGGAGAGCGCTCTGCCCCTCTTCACAAGGCACACCCGGGGACTGAGACCTAAGGAGACGCTGTGGGGAGGGGTGTTTGTCGGGAACAAACGCTGAATTCCTGGAGTTTGAACTTTCCTGGAATTCCTGGCATTCTTTCTCAATTTGTGGTTTACTTGCCATGCTTCTTTGATTCCTGGACGCCTCGACTTGCCCTGATGGATTTCTTGCTTTGCAGCCAGAGACTGCTTTGTGTGTGTATGTGTGTCATCACTTTGCTCCAGCACTTGCCAGAAATGTGGGAGCAATAAAGGGGCGGTTTGAACTGGCAGCTGCCTGTGTTACCTCTGTGCCGTACCTCTGGTCATCACGGAAACCTTGATCTGGAGCTCACCTCCACCACTAAGCCTTCCCTACCCCCCCCCACAAAAAATCTACCCCCTCAATTCTTACTTCAGCTTGTTCTGGATATCCTGGCCAGCCTGTTCCAGCAAAGCACCTCGGATAAAGTTCCGGGGCACGGTGATATGCTCTGAAACAGCTGCCAACATCTTGTGATGTTCTTCAGCGGCCTGGACGGCATGTGGACACAACTCCTGCGTTAGAGCCACCATGGATTCCAAGATCATCTGGCAGAAAGAAAAACCAGGAATCAGGGGTTATCCGAAGAGAGCGAGCAGGTAAATCGAGATGGTCACCTTGAATTCTTCACCCCTGCCCAAGGCCTCCTTGTTTCAAATTCCTACGACCTATGACCCTGGGACGTCCCGTCGGGAGGACTTGCCACCATAAATCACGTGAACATGTAGAAGGTGATCGTGATGCTTTCCTCACCTGCAGTTCCTTGTCGACGGCTTTCGCCACTTCATTGGCCATGGATTCCAGGCGGTGTCGCACAGGCCCCTCACTGGCCAACAAGTGCCCAAGTTCATATAGGCTGGGAAAGAGCTGTAGGAAAGAGATGATGAAGAATATTCCTCAAACTTAGCATCTTTAGGAAAGGTAGACCTTAATTCCAAGAAGTCCCTAGCCAGCTCTGTTGGCCGGGGAATCCTGGGAGTTCAAGTCCACTTTTCTTAAAGTTGAATTCTATCTTTCTTATACTGGAAGTCCACAAATTTGAAGTCTATTCTTCTTAAACTTGAAGTTTACCCTTCTTAAAATTATAAGCCACCTTTCTTAAATTTGAAGTATATCCTTCATAAACCTGAAGTCCATCCTTCTTAAACCTGGTCCATCTTTCTTAAACTTAAACTCTATCCTTTTTAAACTTGAAGTCCAGCCTTCTTAAACTTGGTCCACTCTTCTTAAAATTTTAGTCCACCTTTCTTAAATTTGAAGTCTATCTTCCTTAAACTTGAAGTCCATCCTTCTTAGTCAAGATTGAGAAACACTGCTTAAGGGGAATATGATACAACCACGTTCTTTGATGACACCATGATGTTGGAAAACCTAAAAGGCCAGGTAGGTTGAGGAAGGACTAAAAGTCAGCGCTGATACTGTTTAATAATCAGCCCATCAATCAACCCAACAACCAACCAATTTTCTCCTCCCCTATTCATGGGATCCTAGAATGGATGACAACTACAAATTCTGGGAATCGAAGTCCAACATGTCTGAAGATACTAGATTCCAGGATAACACAACTGGAAGGCGCCTTGGAGGTCTTCTAATCCAAACCCTCTGCCCAAGTGGGAGACCCTACGCCATTTCAGATAAATGGCTGTCAAATCTCTTCTTAAACAGGTCATCTGTGCGAGGACCAGGTTTAAGTTACTCCTTTTCAATGCCGTTGTGACTTTGAATAGTCACTAAATGAGCAGTTGTCTTACCGCTCTTGAATTCTTGGCTTCTTTCATCAACTTCCGGGCATACAGGACTTCCTCCTGGACCGAATCAGCTGAGCACGTTCTCAGGACACGTAGTTCCTCCTGAACTCGCACACAAAGCCGGCTCATCATCTAAGGAGGGACAGGAGAGGAGAATGTTAACTCAGACCTCCATTCTTTGACATGAAAACCCTCCAATGTGTCTGTCCCCATGAACCCATCAGAGATCCTGGAGGCATTCAGGACACCCTGAATCCCACCCGGTCTTGCGGTATCCCCCTTGGTCACATCCGCAAGGCCCCAGCCCCCAGGACATTAAGGATGGATAGGAGAAGGGGAGATGGGAACGTTTACTTGCTCGGCGCTATGGGTGACGATTCCTTGGTGGAGGCGGAAAGCGTGATCCTGGGAGATCTTCGAAGAGTGGTTGTTCCGCAGGAGACACCACTGGATCTGAGGAGGGAAGAGAAGACAGAGATAGCGGTGAAGACAGAATGGCTAAATTGCCAAAGGGAGGAAAAGACGGATGGGGTGAAGGCAGAAGGGCTAAATCGCAGCAGGGACGAGAAGACGGAGATAGAGGTGAAGGCAGAACAGCTGAATTGCAAAAGGGACAAGAAGAGAAGACGGAGATAGCAGTGCAGAACAGCTGTATCGCAGAACGGAGGAGGAGACGGAGATAGCGGTGGAGACAGAACGGCTAAATCGCAGAACGGAGGAGGAGACGGAGATAGCGGTGGAGACAGAACGGCTAAATTGCAGCCGGTCTTCGAGTTACTATCATCATGGAGCCTGTGCATTGCAGATGCAAATCATAACATTAAACTAGGGGTGGGCTGCTAAGGGTTCGCCCAGTTTTGGGTGAGCCTATAGCTAATGTTCTAGCTGGTTCGGCAAACCAGCCAATTCCATCCAGGGGTGGGATTCAAATTTTTTAACAACCGGTACTGTGGGCATGGCTTAGTTGGTGGGCATGGCTTGGTGATCATGTGACTGGGTGGACATGGCTTGGTGGTCATGTTATTAGCTGGGCGTGGCCAACTCAACACCACTCACATTGAGGCATGCATCTCTACGCCTGGCCTCTCATGACTGTGGGGATGCTGCAACAGTCGTAAGTGTGGAAAATGGTCATAAGTCACTTTTTCAGTGCCATTGTAACTTTGAGTGGTCACTCCACACAAGCAAAGTAGTAGCAAAGGAGGGGGAAAAACTCCAGAGAGGTTCCTGAGACAGGAAGTCTAGTTCTGCCAAGAATGTAATAAGGGTTAACGGAGAGGTAGTTTCTGTAAGCAACACCAGAATGTTTCCTTCCATAAACAGCCAAGAAAACAAAGAGTCTATAGAACAAAATAAATCTAGAGTTTTTGCTTAAGAAAATATTTAGCTCTCTTGAAAAATCACTTATGGTGGTATGGCAGAATAACAGAGTTGGAAGGATCTTCTGATCCTATGCCCTGCTCAAGCAAGAAACCTTATATCATTAAAAAAAATCTTCAGTATTAGAGCATCAACAACTTCTGGAAGCAAGTTGTTTCACTGATTAATTGTTTTACCAGACAAGAAATTCTTCCTAGGTTGATTCTCTCCTTGATTAGTTTCCATCCACTACTTCTTGTCCTGCCTTCAGGTGCTTTGGAAAATAGGTTGACCCTTCTTTGTAGCAGACTCTCAAATACCAGAACACTGCTATCAGCCCCCCTTTTAATGAAACAAGACATATCTAATTATGTCTAGGTTGAAAAGAGGATGATCATAGGTAAGGTGGATAGACCTGTTATACCAGATATGGTATTCAGCAGGTTCTGAGAAGTTCTGGAGAACTGGTAGCAGAAATTTTGAGGAGTTCATAGAACCAGCAAATACCGCCTCTGACTGGAGATTTTTCAGTACCCTTCCCCTGACATGCCCACCAAGCCACGCCCACAGTAGTAAAAAAAAATTGAATCCCACTACTGTCTGTTACATGAGTGATGAGTACCATGTTGGAACATCTGAAGGGCCCAGTTTCACCCTGAATGAAGTCTACCTATACTATCATTAAAACATGACACGGGCTTGATTGATCAAGGTTATGTAGGCATAAGACTAGCTCTTAGGTGATTTTCTTGCTGTAGCCTTTTCTTCTTTATATCTTCTTGCTAGCTTCCTTTTCTCTAGATGTCACTCTTGTACAGCTGATGGAAAATAGTTCCCTGAATGAAAATGTGCAATTTATGTGAACAGAAAGCAGGCAGCAAATTGATTTAGTTGGCCATGGTTGTCATATCAACAATAAGGTTTCCTCAGCAACTGATGGAAGGAATTATTTTAAAGGTTTATTTACATATCATTTGTAAAAATGGACATTACAGAAAATCAATATTCTTTTCTCCATATGGTTAAAAGAGTAATTAAAAGCAGCTTCTACTGCCATTACTATGTTAATACTAATGATTCAAAATTAGTTTTGTTAGTGTAATTGACGGCAATGGAATTAATTAAGATTTGCTACTTCCTCCAAAGTGTTGCCATTTTATATCCCAACAATTTACATATTCCTAAAGTGTTAACTTGATTGCTGAGAGAAGGAGAGACAGAGCACATAAATTATTACTGTATGTTTATTTGACAGGATAAATCTTCAGCACTGCATTGAGTGGATTATATATGCAAATTTCACCATGACTAAATTTAATCTATTTCCCACTCAAGGCTGGAACAGGATTTTCTGAACAGGGGATGCTAAATGTATCAAAGCCCATTTTGAAATTATTCCTATCTTAAATCTGAAACTGTTGACTGAGTTTCCACAATGGTCTAATTTGCATCCTTGAAGTAAGGGCAGTTTCATGGCCATTGTTAAAATTGGATCATTGGATTATCACCTCAAAAAGACCTGCAGATGAGACCAATATTTAGTTAGCTTTAGTGAATCAGGGCTAGCATGTGTCATCTTTGCAAATTGTTGTAGATCCCATGAATCTCTCTCTTGATTCCCACCAACTGAGGCTTAACATCTCAAGATATCTGTTTCATCTGACCTGCTTTTTCTAAAATAAGGTTTTATTAAAAAGAAAAAAAGTATCATATGATTTCCACAGCTACAGTGTGTGCAGCTCAAGGTCCCATGGATATTCTTAGGGGAAAAAAATAGTGATTGGCTGCTACCCAACACATTGTTTGGAAGTATGCCCATCAGTTCAGGAAAAAAGACAAGAGTAACTGGATGATGAAGAATATTCTGCAATTTCAGAGAAAAAACTCATTAGCCTGCCTTCTGGAAGCTACTTTTTAACTGACCAGACAAACAAAAATATTTATGATCACTGTAGTGACAGTGGTTACCACATTGCTTATCCCTCAAATAAAGGCTAACATCAAGTCAGGTTGTAACCTGTCCTCTGGAAAGCTGGATGTTTGACTCCATCCAATGAATTCCATTTGTTGTAGATGGTGTGTGTGTATTTGATGTGGAAGGTGGTTAAACACAAATGTGGTTGCCCATCATATTATTTCCCAATGTTTCTGCCCGTATGGGAGGTACAATATACTTCATGATTTAATTGATACTTTTTATCCTCATTCCAAAAGACCAATCTTACTAACCGGCTCTTGAATATATAATTTTATCCATTTTTCCCTCTGGATTTGTCTTGTTAGATAGTCAAATTAGAAATTGATAAAACACAAAGCCTTCCAAGTGCACAACAATACTTTGTTAAGCAAAAAATGTGAATGCAAAACAGGATTGCTCATTTACTCAGCATTTTACTGTTATATATTTCATTATCATTTTAATCAAACAGTTGATTATCTGATTTTCTTCAAGGGTTTAAGAAATTTGGTACTATTTGGAAACTTGTTAAAAAATATGCATAGCCTCTTGTCATGTGCATCGATTTAGCATACTCTACTAATCTGAAGGATTTTGCATTTCAGATCACTGTTATCAGAGGAAAAAGAAGCTTGTGCACTATTCCATTACTTAGTCTGCTTTCAGAAATGAGATTGTCAGTTGTGTTACCCTTTATGTTGTTCTAAAGCAGGCATGTGTTCTTAGTGTGGATTGACCCCCTTTTAGATTGGCTCACTTTTTTTCACCATAACAGTTTTGTCACATCATATTGTAAGCAGAAAGAGTGTCATATTTATTTGGAAAATAAGGCAGTAACATATTAATCTTAACCCATCTATAATGCTTCGTCGGTATTCTGCCTTCAGCCTGCCAATCAAAATTCACAAAGATAATACGAAAGCAATGGCTTGCTTTCATTAGCTAGTACCTAACATTCACAACTGTACATCTAGATTTCATTGAAGAATAAAGCACTTAAAACTGGTAGAGCTAGAGTCTATGTCAGGGCTGTCAAAACTCGTGGGCTGTGGGCCAGATGCATCATGCGTTGGCTGCATGCTTGCCCAGTTTGCGAAAGGCAAAAAGTCTTGTGATATCACTGTGACAACAGGAGAATTTGACACCCCTGGTCTATGTAATATGCTAAGCTAATAATGGTTGGAAAATTCCCAGCCAGGCAAGGAGAAGGGATCAAGTAAGGAAGTAGCCTTGTGTTTTTGTGCATCTGCAAGAGACATAAATCTAGGTTCTAGGAGACATGCCCTAGGTTCCCTGGAACATTATCTGTTTGTTCTCAAGGGAAAGCAAGCAGACTGGGGAGAGTCTTGTAATATAGCAAATTGCAATAAAGTAGCAGACTTGAATCATGAGTGGATTTGATTGCTTGCACTTGATTCTATTCACCATCACTGATAGAAATGAATTTCATGAGTTAAACTCTTTCCAGCTGAAATAATCCATTTGTCCAATTAATTATAACCTTTGTTAATTAATATAGCATTCTGTTTTGCTTGCAAGAAGTAGCTGGATTGCTTTGAATGTTTTTTTCAATATAAAAAGATTCATTCCATCATCTTTGGAATGCTGTACCAGAATTCTAAATGTTCCCCCAAACATAATCACACTAGTTTTAGTACCACAAAATCCTTGATGAGCCATTAACTAGCCACTGTGTTTTACTTACCTTCTTCTTTTTTTCGAAAAGTGAGGGTGGCTATTAGGAATGCCTTATCAGAGCCAGACCAGCGTACATTTTAAAACAGTTGGGTGTCAATATCTCTCCTACCCCAAATAACTTTGTCATATTCTCAAGTAAGTATTTGGATTTACATTGCAATGCATGTGGAGAAAACTAATTGACTCCCCTCTGTTTAATAAAATCAATTTCTTCCTCCATAGGTAACTTTTATTTTTGTTTTTTAGAGTTCCATTAAAGCCAGTGGACATTGTATTTAAAAGCTTGCATGTAGGTAAGATCATATTGCTGAAAGATAATGTAGACAAGATTCATTGTTAAACAAGATAATTGAGAGGGAGAGTCTAATAGAGTGTTCCAAGGTAGTTTAGATTAGGCTATTCCTTGGTTCCTCTGAAAAATAGAGAAAAAGGAATGAATGAATGAATGAATAAAAAATTGGCACAATTAAATGCATTATTGGCTCTTGAGTAATTATTTCAGTGCCTGATAACTCATTTGAGCAAAGCATAACTAGTCACCAAATTAATCAATTGTGTTTTATTCATCACTCCATTATGTATTAGCTATCTTGTTTTAGATGATATGTATTTTTACTATATAGATTGTAATATTTTAGATGTACATCTCCACAGGTAATAAATATGCTATTTTAGTACTGTATTTTTAGTATAGAGCACCTTTGTTTTGCTAATATTTTATCTCATCCATTTGATGTTAGTTTTGTGCTGCATATTATAAAATTTTGCTGGTCATTGACTGAATAAACAGAATTTGAATGTGTTATTCTTCAAATCCTTCCATGCAGACATAAAAATAAATTAAAATATGGCCAATCTCATCTCTGACATTTTTTGTATCATTTCCTATTCCTCAGGCTGTACTGTATTATACTATACTGTACAGCACTGATAATGTTACCCAGTTTGGGTAATGAAATGTCTGCAAGAAACAACCAAGCTCAGAGAGCAACAAGGACCCCTATAGTGTATTGTATTATGCTATACTTTGTTACACTAAACTACACTACAGTATATTACACTATACTGCTACCCCAATCAAAGTAAGTATGTCTGAAATAACGTTGCCTTGTGTAGTATACTTCCTCCCCCTCCTCTCACCTCTAGCATATTCTCTGCATCAGATTAAAATGTAACCCCATTAGGAGAGCCGGGGTGGGATCCAAATTTTTAACAACCAGTTCTGTGAGCATGGCTTAGGTGGTAGGCATGGCTTGGTGGTCATGTGACTAGGTGGACATGGCTTGGTGGTCATGTTATTGCCTGGGCATGGCCAACTCAATATCACTCACATCGAGGCATGCATTTCCTTGCCTGGCCTCTCATGACTGTGGGGATGCTGCAATAGTCGAAAGTGTGAAAAATTGTCATAAGTCACTTTTTTCAGTGCCATTGTAACTTTGAATGGTCACTCCACACAACCAAAATACCAGCAAAGGAGGAAAAAAAAAATCCAGAGAAAGGAGGAAAAAAAACTCCATATTACATTCTTGGCAGGATTAGACTTCCTATCTGAGACAGGAAGTCTAGTCCTGCCAAGAATGTAATAAGGGTTAACAGAGAGGCAGTTTCTGTAAGCAACACCATAATGTTTCCTTCCTGCCTTCCTTACAGGATAAGGCCAGTGATTTCTTCTAACAACCGGTTCTCCGAACTGCTCAGAATGTTAACAACCAGTTCTAGTGAATAGGTGTGAACTGGTAGAATCCCATCCCTTGGACAGCCCCATTAATGAATTCTAAAAAAAAGATGATAATATGTTTTGAACCCAAATTGTTTGAATTTTAGCTTTATTATTAAGCTTATGCCCATTCTGAATTTTGCCTTGCAATAAACTCTGAGTGTGTTAAGTAGAGAGGAAAAATCTTAACAAGTTTGAATTGTCACACTAGATAACTTTTTATTAATTGTTAATCAATAACAGAAAAAGATGAAAGACATTCATATATTGTTGGTAATTTGCTCTTCAGTTTAAGTTTAATACTAAGTTTAAGAGACAATCCTATTGTGTTGGAGTATGTAGATGTTTGCCCAAGATAAAAGAAAACCTGGATAGTGTAGTATAGATGGAAATTCAATGGGACTGTTCCTTCCTTTTCTAAGAGGTAGGGTGTGTAGGATTCTGACAATGTTTTGCGAAAAATCTTGTCATGTCCCTGGTGGAGACTGACTCTGATGGAGAGGAGGAATACCCCACAGGGAGTGAAAGTGTGGCTCCAATGGTTGGGAGGAGGCTGGGGAAGGGCAGGGGCCAGCTGAGCAGTCAGAGGATCCAGGCCCATCCCCTACCCATCCGAGGGAGAAAAGGATAAGGGAGCGACATGGTCTCCTCAGGATGAGAAGTCCTTGATTCTCTTCATGGGCTGCAGCTGTGACAACTGGATAAGAGGACGAACATGCATACAGGCGACTGCTGGAAACAAAGCATGGAAATATCTCTAGTTTATTGTTTCTCTCTGAGTTTGGTGTCCTTCCCAGTATGTGTTCTGATATCTGTGGAAGTCATCCAGTCCTTATCTTGTCTGGTTTGTGTTGTTTTTTTTACTGTTTATAATTTAAATGGCATTTCCTCCTTCTTGTAACTGCTTGTGTGGGAGTTTTTTTTGTCTCCAGTCAAGGATATTTAGGGCTTGGAAGAAAAGTGAAGGAATAAAAGGGGCTTCACCTGTTTTCTGTGACTGTGTTTGTTTTGTATCCCACCCTGGGTCATCACAAATCTTCCTAAAGGAGTAATAATATTAATGTTATACACATGTAAGTGCTCTTACTAATGTCTTGTGTACCCCAAAATCAAGATTGTCAAGAGTTAGACATGACTGAATGGATAACATCATCAGCATTGTCATGCACGGATATTCCATTGTTATCCTCACTAAGGAGACATGATAACAGTACACCTGGTTGGCTTTCCAATAATTTCTTTGACATAAATAGATTTACTTTACTACAGAGTGAGCCTAGCTTTGGGAGGTTAAGTTGTTTATCTGGATCTTTTCTAAAAAGTTTCTCTTATAGTTTAACCAAAATTTACCTTTTATAATTTAGACCCATATATTTCTACCTTGGCTTCTACCTCCATCACCAGCTTAATCTCCATTTCTTTATTTCCATCTCTATCTGTCTCTGTCTTTAAGAAATATTACATTCATGACAAATAGCAAAAGGAAGAAATTTGAAAATAGATGGGCTAAAGGATGAATAATTTATAAGGAAACACTTCTTTAACTCATTAAAATGGCCTGTCATAGAAATTTTACAATTTTCTTGCTCAAGATGAAAGTAGAACACATGCAAATGACCATTTAAAAAAAAATCAAATACAGCCCCATTTTTATTTTCTTAAAAGCTTTAGAAAGAGAAAAATACAGTTCTACTGTGAAATAGCACAGATTTCTTCATCACAAATAGCTCAGTCATCAACTTCCTGATATTTCAATTCTTAAGAAGTTTGACTAAAAAAAGAGCCCTTGCTTTAATAAATGTAAATCTGTTTTAGACCTGACATAGTAGCTGAAGTTACTTATATTTGATGGTACTTGAAATACTCACTCTATGCATTTTATACATTCCCTGTCTTGTATAGCTTATAGATATTTCATTGACTAAGTACATGTGAAAAAAGTGAATTATATGTATGCTTTTTAGAAACTTATAATAATCTTCAAAAGCTTCTCATTTGCATGGCCCACAATGATACTTCAGTGAATACATTTAGAGGTCATGAATAGATAATGTCACCTTCAGGTTGCCTTGTGGGTGTTGTACTGGAGCTTTTAAAGAAGAGATTGGATAGTCATTTGTCTGGAATGATATAGGGCAGGGGTGTCAAACTCTATAGCATTATGGCAGCATCATGTGACATATTGGGACTTTTTTCTCCTTCGCTAACTGGTTGGGGCTGGGGCCAGCATATGACACATCTGGCCCATGGGCCAGGAGTTTGACACCCCTGATATAGAGTCTCCTGCTTGGTTAGGAGGTTGAACTAGAAGGCCTCAAATGCTGTTATTATTTATTTTTATTTCTACCCATCATCAAGGTGGCCTGAATATATCTGTCTTGCTCACATTTAAAGGGGTATTTCTTAGCTTCTTCCAAAACATTAAATTGTCTTTGACATCTTAAATCCATGAAAGGTTAATGAAAATTTTTGAGCAGAAAATGTATCCAATGCATCCGTTCTGCATCCACAACGCAAACGGGGAACATCCGTTCTACATCCGTTGTCATCCGTTACACGTCCGCTATATCCGCTAGGCATCCGCTGCACATCCGCGCAACTCAA
>BHFT01072432.1:0-31701 GCA_004320025.1 Laticauda laticaudata
GTACAGTAAATGTAGGTTTTTACTTCCAGAAACGTTAAAGCAAAGTTCAAACACAGTCCAAAGTCATTCACAGGTAAGGCAGTCAGTGTCTAATTCAGGGATAATCCAATAACAAAGTCCAGTATCAAAAACAGTTCAGTAACAGACTTACATCAAATCCATGAACAATAGTCCATTTAGGAGGAAAATGGAGGAACGGCAATACTCTCCAACAGAAGGAAAAAGAGACTCACTGAGTCTTCTTCTGAGACTAAGATAACCCAGGTTTCTGGCTCCATCTTATGGCTGTTTGAGAAACCACACCCAATTACAGTTTTTTGCATTTTCTTAAAGATACAGTCTTAAAACATCTATTCTGGTTTATATATTTCCAACCCAAATAGTTGTTAGGTGACTTACATTCCTAACACTCCCCAAAAACTAAGCCTGACCACATAGTTTCATAGCGAAGCACGGGTATCGAGCTAGTTTAGTGATAATAGAATCTTTTTATTAGAACTGTAATCTGAAATGGGGAAATTCTTAAAAACAGATAGCAAAAGCTGAGGATTAAATTTCATGTGAAAACTGTAAAGACAACACACTTATTTCAAAGTCTGAGATATGAATACAAGGATTGATGCATACCCACATAATTTGGAATGTTTAGTAGAGTAATAAATATAGAAAAAAGGCTTCAAAGTATGTAAGTGCTGCCTGCTGGATTATAAATCACAGCAGTTTCTCTTTCATATTCTCTCCATTTCTTATTTTCTTTATCTCAGTAGTTAATAATTTCTGGCTTAATGCAGGGTGGTCATATGCCAAGAATGATGGACTAATTTAAAACTCTGAAACTTATCTGTTTCCATCTGTAAAATTTTAAAGGAACAGAAGCCTTTTTGCCCTTACATTTTCCTTGTCTTTACCAGCCATGTATAGTCACTTATGTACTGACAAAAAAGGAGGAAATAAACCAGCCCAAAGAGGCAACAGATTTTTATAAAATCCACATATGCCTGCTTATATATATTTACATGTATTTAAAATTAAATGCTATAATTTGAATATATGATTCATATCAGCACAATAGGGAAGCCAACACCCAAGGTGGCTTGCATGCATGTTTAGTCTGGACCACTTTGAACCGTCTGGAAAGCAATGAGGGAGTCCAGGTTGGGTGCTTGATTTTACAGATTTTGGGATGTTGTAGTCTTGCTTGGTATATTCGAATGGAGAAACAGCAGCAACTCCCCTACTTTAAAAATTGTTTTAAAAGTAGATCCTTTCAGTCTTTCACTCTGGCCTGCATGATTAATTCATCTAATTAATTTATCCAGAGTCATAATTAAAATAATATGCTCATTTTTAAAAGTCTGCCCAAAGTACAAAAGAAAAAAACTCAATCCCACATACTATCACTTTATAAGTGTTAGTGGTATATTAAGAATGGTTAACTTCTGGGATGGATCTGCTTTAAAAATGTCTAAAAGAAATTTATTAGCATATTTAGAATTATAGGTAGAGCCTATACTTGTATGTGAAAAACCCCAGGTTCCTATTTTGGAATTTAACTAAAATAGGATTTCTTCTAATTACAACTGCTATCAGCAATTCTTATCTTGGATTTTCCAAACCTCAAAAAAGGTTTGTTGTATTTTGACTTAAGGATTTCCATTATCTGATCAACTACACCAGTCTTTTTTGCCATGCAAGCATTGGCAGGCTGTGAGCATTTTCATCCATGAGGCTGTATATAATTAATATATTTATTGCAGAGGGATGCTGCAGTTAACAAACTGTTACATTTCCTAATCTTGAAGTTGTTAGTTTTCTTTAATTTGTGGGTGCAATCATATCCTTAAAATAGTTCATGTACCAAATAAGCCACTAGGGGGAGAAGAGGACATTCCAGATAGATGGGTGGGTAGACAGACAGACAGACAGACAGACATAAGATTCTTGACAAGCCCATTGAAACATTATTACCCCTCCTTCTACTACATGCACATACATTATGTTCTTGTGATATTCAACACGTTTGACATAAACTAATATGAAAGAGAATGCAAAAGGATAAATTGTCATGCAAATGGATATTTTGGCTAATATTTATTGTCACAGAAGAGACCTCCTGTTTAAAAATATCCCTAAAGGCTCTTCTGCTTCCTGGAAGGCCATCATGCTCAATGGGGAGGGAGAGTAGTACATCTTGTTTCATCTGTTTGTCCCCATCCCCAAGTAATTTTTCCCTCATCTCACCTTTCATTCCCAACTCAAAGAATACCATACACACCAAAGGGACATCTATTCCTAACTCTGTTAAAAATATCAGAATTGTACTTAAATATGTATGATTAAAGAATTAGTCCCCCCTTTTTTAAAGGCAAGTATCGCTAAGAGACATCCTAAACCATGGCTGTATATTTCTGAGGTGATGACTTTGTTGTATGTACAGTATATCCTTTTTAACTTACTTAAGTTAATGCTGAAATTAATATATATGCTTATGGAGCAACAATAGACATAAGAGACAGGCAAACTATTGGTTTCTACGTGTAGCACAAATGGTAGTGTATGAATTGAGTTAACCTGACCTCACATTTTGACCTGGGTTCAGAAGACAAATCTAAATGAAATGTTGAAAAAACAATGGCCAAGATAAATATCATCTCAACTGGGCCATACATACAGTTCATACATTGCGCTAAACCATAATGCTGTTTCTTCTTTCTTCTTTCATAGAAAGTTGAGCAAGTGCGATATAGTGGAGAGATGTTATCTAAATTATATAAGCATCAATTCTCACAATAAGTTACATAGGATGGGATGATATTTGACATGCAATTTTTGTTGGTCTTTATAAGCCTCTCCTTTGGAAAAAGCAGCTTATCTTTCCCCCCACTGGGATTATAATTAGCAATAGCAAATATCATACAATTCATGTTAAACTGATGCAATTCTGAACTGTTAAAAGGGACAGCAAGGAAGTTAGCAGAGAAGAAACTAGAATTGTCCCTTTCCCAAATTTCCAGAAATGGATGTCAAAAAGACATCATTTAGTAAGCAAGTTTCTGTTTAGCCTTGATTTCTATTTTGGCTTAGATGAGAATTTAACATAAGGAAGAAATTCCAGCCTGAGATCTGCTGTCTACTAATCCAGGACCATCCAAGCCAGAGGAAGACTAGCTTGTAAGACCAGGCAAACCCTCCTTGGTCCAACACTATATGTGCAAAATTGCACAATAACATTTTAAGACACACAGTTAGTTAACACCAGTGTTAGAATTCTTCCGCATGTTACTGAGACACAGCTCTTTTCAAGTTCTATTCAACTTCTTCCGTATTGGTATGCCTATGGAAGATGGACTTTGATGGTAGAGAACACTCTGGGAATACCATGGATGGTCAAGAAAAATAAAAGAGATCATCAGACAAATAAACCAATCATTGTCTCTGAAAGCACAAATGATTGTTATCTAGCAAGACAGATGGATTCTATTGTAGCTATGATGGATGAATCACTGGAAGCTGTGAGGGACTGGGTTGGGGACATGTCATCCATGTGAGGGTCTATCCATATGGCTTCCAAAATATTGATTTGATAGGACTAAATCAATCAACCAGTCATTAATCTCACAAAAGGAAGATCTTCTGTCACCTCTAATATTTATCTAATATACAAGTTATTGCCTTGTTAGGGATTTAGGAGATTTCTAGGCAGCCAACAGACCTTTCACTATCCCTATCCCTTCGATTCTGTTATTATTTGAATTTCTTTTAAGGTTCTCTTCTCCTTTCTCACCATTTACTGTCTATCTACAGGTAGTCCTCACCTAACCACCCTAATTGAGAGCAGCAACTCCATTGCTAAGTGAAGTGTGTTGAGGTAATCCCCGTTAGGAGAATGAGTACATATGGGGAGATGTAATGAGAGTAGTGAAGAACACACAGCACACAGATACACTGTACAGTAAATGTAAGTTTTTACTTCCAATAAGCATTTAAGCACAGTCCAAGATAAGCAGTCCAAGTCATTCACAGGTAAAGCAGTCAATGTTCAGTTCAGGGATAATCCAAATATCAAACTCCAGTTTCAAAAACAGTTCAGTAACAGACTTACATCGACCATCAGTAACAGTCATTTAGGAGGAACAGCAACTCTCTTCAACAGAAGAAAACAGATACTCACTGAGACAACCCAGGTTTCTGGCTCCATCTTATGGCCATTTGCAGAACCACACCCAATTACAGTTTTAGCATTCTCTTAAAGCTAAAGTATTAAAATGTCTATCCTAGTTTATATTTTTCCAACCCAAATAACTGTTAGGTGACTTACATTCGTAACAAAGTGGTCATTAAGTGAAACATCACATAACTGCAGAGCAGTGGTGGTATTCAAATTTTTTTACTACTGGTTCTGTGGATGTGGCTTGGTGGGCGTGGCAGGGGAAGGATACTGTAAAATTTCCAGTCAGAGGTGGGATTTGCTGGTTCTCTGAACTACTCAAAATTTCCACTACTACAAAATTTCCACTTCTCCAGAACTGGTCAGAACCTGCTGAATACCACCTCTGCTGCAGAGACTTAAAACAAGAGTTATGGCAGTCCTGGTTGCAGACATTAAACAAATTACCTGGGATCATTGTTAGAAATCACGTGACAGATTTCTTGCAACCCCATTGACTTTTGTTTGTTGAAAGCTGGTTACAAGAGTTGCAGTCATGTGACTGCCAAGCATCTGAATTGAAATGGCATTACTCTGATGGTCATACATGTGAGGACTATCACTTTTTCAGTGTTGTTGCTTTTCAAACAAATATTTATTAAGTGAGGACTACCTGTATCGAGCAATGTATTTTTCTACTTCTTTTCTCTTTCTGTGACAAAACACATGTAACATCCTGCTGTTATATGATTGCGGTATTTGGGCCATCCAGATCTGGAGATATTCCATCTTTAACCTTGGTTGCGGTTGTAGTTCCACCTTCAAAGTTGGTACACAACCTGAGGGTCTTCCTAGATTTGTAGCTCTTCCTTGAGAAGGTGTCGGCTGTGCCCAGGAAGGCCTTTGCACAGCTCCATTTAGGGTGTCTGTTGCACCCCTTCCTAGATCAGAGGGCCTTTCATGTTATCACAATGCCCTAATTTCATTTCACGGCTTGAGTATTGTAATGCTGCCCACATGGGTCTGTCCTTGAAGACCACCAAGAATTGGTCCAGAATGCTATAGTTTGAGCAGTCATGTTCATCCTTCAGTTCACTCATATATAAGACCTCTGTTTCACAAGTTGTAATAGTTGCCCTCTTTTAGGTTTTATGGATGTTATAGATGTTATGTTGTAATTTCATTGATTTTATGAGACATCCAGAATTGTTGAGAGTTGTACATCTGACAATAAAGAATGTCTTTTAGAACATTTTTACATCAGATGTCCCAGACAATAAAACTTATGAGAACATCTGAGAATGGAACTCACAGGGATATAACAACCTGAATAACCTTGCTGTTTTAATCCACCTAGTTCTTTATCTCAATGGGCTTTACTTATTTATTTGAATGTATTGGCTGCCCAACTCCAGTGGACTCTGGAGGCATACAAAAGCAGAGAAAGCATAAAAACAGCTAAAACATTGAATCACATAAACAGCCAGATTAAAATAATCTCATGGTCAGCAAAACAACAAAACAGAATCCAGTGAACAAAAGCTTTGTTTCCAAAACTTTCCAGAGCCCCAGAAGAAGAGGGCACAGTATTTATCTGTGTGGGATGCTGTTCCAGAGGATGGGGGCTATGACAATGAAGGCATGTTTCTTAGGTCCTGCAAAATGATAAAGGCAACCTGGAGTGCACCCACTCTGCTGAAATGCATTGGGTGGGCAGAAACTATTGGAGAAAAGCAGTGTCTCTGATATCTGGGTCCTCTGTCATACAGGGCTTTATAGGTAATAACTTACACCTTGAATTGCATTCAACAGGCAGTGCACATGTGTAGCAACATAGGCACAGTGAGAGGTGTGCATTACTGCTTTTGTTGCATTTTGAACCAGGTATCATTTCTAAGTGGTTTTCAAGGGCAACCCCATGTAAAGCACATTGCAGTAGTCCACTCGCAAGATGACTGTCTTAAGAGCCTCAATCTCTCTCTTTCTTTCCCTATACTTGCCTGGATATATTGCTTTCCAGCCTCTTCTCTCTAGTTTTGCCAGATTGTGACTTTTTGATTGTTTCTAATACCCATTTTCTGTTGAGGAGCAATAGCTTTTAAAAACTTACAGTACACCCTTTCCATTTTAATTCATGCTATAAGACATAAATCCAACCAATATTTCCTCAGTGCTGACCTATGATAACAATATCTTATTATCATAGTATTTTTTTCAATTGACAAAAGTATATAAACATTTATTCATTTTACATCATAGATGATTAAATAAAAATACCTTGCCTTCCTGGCATGGAACTATTTACACTGAGCCCGAATCTGTTCTTTTGAAGCAAGGAATAATTTGAAAAAAAAATAATGATGTAGTAGGCAACTACTGTATTCCTTCCTACCTTTTCAATCACTCACAAGGAAGCATGCAGAGTCTGAATCCAAACCAGGAAATGCCACTTGGAGAATTCTGGGATTTGAAATTCAAACATTTTAAAGTTTCTGAGATTGAAAAAACTGATATAGATATAAAAACTTCTCTCGCTTTCTTCCTAAAATTCCTATCACTAGAGGATGGGGAACGTTCAGTACAGCACAACTGGAAAATTTGGGATTGTGGAATGGAGGAAGTGAACATTTACTTACACAGTAGGCTTCCCAATTAAAATAATTTGGCTTCATAAAACTAATAAATTCAGGATTAAAATTAGCTGCACTGGTGGAAAAATAGGAGTACATTATAACTTGCGCAATGAAAATTGCACTGCTATTTTCTTATAGGCCATAATAGGTCATCTTCCTAAAAGAGGCTTAATTATCCTACTAGCTTTGTACATCTAGTACTCGGTAGGTTAACTCTTATAATATACATGGCGTTGTTATGTTTGAAACTGAAACAAAGATAAGCGCACCAATGTGCCTACCGTCCCTGTCCTATTGTTTCTTTTTTATTCGTATCCATTTCATGTATTCACAACCATGTTTATACTTATACCTGTTATCTAATACTTGCTTGACAAATTAAAAAAACATAATTTCTTGGCATACCATTTGGTCCAATAAGAGGCTCCCAGTGGGTTTATAATTCTTCAGGCTCTTGAGTTCAACAGCAGCGCAATACTTCTACCACCTCCAATAAGCGTCCAGATTTATCTTTAAATCTTTTTAAAATCACATTCTTATATCCACAGTGCACAACGCACACGACGCTTACACGACACATACAAAGGCACCTACTTCACACACCTCTACACCCACTCCATTAAATCCATCAGGACCCCCGAGTTATTATTACGCAGAGTAGATCAGGTGGCGCTTTTAAAAGACGCCGATTTCCACGTGCACTTTTTTTTTTTTTTTTTAACACAAGAAAAGTTTCAACTGTTATACTACTTTGGGGATGACCTTAGTAGTGTTTTACGAATGGTTCGCAAAGCCAGGGTTGTAAAGATCAGGTCGGTGACTGGTAGATAACGCACGTCTTTCACAAACATAAGGTCCTAGGAAAAATCGGGAAAGTTTTTTTTTTTTTTGTCCCGGAGACCAATATAAATTGGGCAGCGCCAGCGAGGTGGTTCGGCCACTTCGCACGTTGTAAGGCGGCTTCTGAGAGAATAGCGCAGCTCAGCCGTTAACGGCATCTTGTTCTTCCCAGCCCGACCGAACCTCCGATTGGAACAGCGCTTTTTGCCTTTCTCGCCGATGCGGTGCTTGCTGTAGGAGCGGGCTTGCTTGAGAGGAAGTGGGAATAGTGCCTTTTAAAGGCGCCCTCGCTGAGCTTGTCCGTTCAAAGAGGAAGTGTGGTAAAAAATAAAAGCCATTTTATTTACACGGGGGCCTACGGATGAAATTGACCGCGTGTATATGTGTGTGTGTGTGTGCGCGTGTGGGGGGGATTAGAACCATCAGAATGAGCTCGGAGAGAAGAATTCCTTTTGGGCGAGAGAAGGGCGATCCGTCCGCTCACCGTTTGTATCCTTACGCCAGCCCTGCGGTATCCTTACGCCAGCCCTGCGCGGGGAAGTCGGCCGCGGAGCCAAGCCGCCGCGTCAGCAGCGCCGTCCCTTGGGCGCTAGGAGGGCAGTCCCGTTCCGGCTCCCAATCCCGGGGCGTCGAGCGGGAGGTGGAGGCGGACAGAGCCAGAGAGAGACCTTCCCACACAGCGCGCGCACACACTCGACCCTCGCCGGGATGTGACCCGTTGAGCCGCGGGGGAATTGCTCGTCTCTGGGGAAAGTGGGTCTCCCCATCGGGGGAACAGGCGAAGGGCGGGCCTCGCTCGCGACCAGGGCATGCGCCATGGCCTCGGTGAAGGTGGCTGTCCGAGTCAGGCCCATAAACCGCAGGTGAGAGAGCGAGCCCCTTCTCTCCTCCTCCTCGTCTCGTCCTCCAGGCTCCGCGAGAGGAGAGCCTTGGAGGGTGTTTCTTATTTTCTTGCGGCCCGGCAGGGACTGAGCACCTTCGAGGGTGATGGGTTTGCCTGCTTCGCTTGGCCGCTTTGAACTGGCGTAATTTCAGCGTGACACTGGATAGCCAAATGAACAACAAGGCTACTCGAGGCCTGACGGTGAGCAGGTGGGAATGAAGCCCCTGTTCTCCTTTTGGAGCGTTTAATGGGTGTTTACTTCTTGGCAGGATAAAGCTATCATTTCCGGCTCTTCCCCTTCTACATAAGTAAAGAGTAAAGGCACAAGAAAGTTTGGCTTTTCAAAAAGTCTGATTTCGCATGGGCACAGATGAGGGGGCAGGACTTCAAAGCATACATTATATAGGTAGGCTTCGACTTACAATGGTTTGTTCAGGGACCATTCAAAGTTACGACAAGGCATTGAAAAAAGGGACTTGTGACCATTTTTTTTCACGCTTAACAGCCGTTGCAAGCATCCCCATGGTCATGAGATCAAAATTCAGGAGCTTGGCATGTAAGCATTTAAACTTATATACCGCTTCACTGTGCTTCAGGAGCCTCTCGAAGCGGTTTACAGAGTCAGCATATTGCCCCCAATAATTTGGATCCTCATTTTACTGACCTCGGAAGGATGGAAAGCTGGCTCAGTTTATGACGATTGCAGTGTCCCGGGGTCATGTGATTCCCCTTTTGTGATCTTTTGACAAGCAAAAGTCAATGGGGAAGACAGGTTTCATTGTCTTTAACAACCATGTGACTAATTTAACAATTGCCGTGATACACTTAACAAGTGTGGCAAGAAAGGTCTCAAAATGGGGCAAGATTCACTTAACAAATGTCTCACTTAGAAACATAAAATCTCACTTGTAGTCATAAGAATGAGGACTGTCTGTATAAGACACTACCAGACTTATTTCTTAACCATTTAAATATTTTCTGTTCAGAAGATAACTGCTTTTTGAATGTGTATAAAGACAACTTCAGCAAAGCATGATACTTGTAAGATTCCACCAAAAATGTAATTGTAATATTTGCTTAGCTTGCATTTTCCCATAACAGAAAACCAGTAAACAACTGATTGCTTCTTGTTGGCTACCTTCAATTCATTGGAATTAGATAATGGATTATGTGGAGAGCCAACTGTTAGAATATTTTTTAAAATCCTCATACTTGCATAAAAGTTTCAATGTATTCCAGAATAAATTGTATTTATAGGCAAATTCCTCAAATAAGAGAATCTTTTTGTGGAAAAAGTTGTACAATTCTTTTGTGGAAAGAATTGTAGAGTTATATACAATAACTCTAGCAGAGTAATAGAGCTGTTTTGATTGCACTTTTTTCTCTCCAAAGTTTACAATAGTTCTTGACTGAGATTTTCTTGTCGTGAATAAAAATTCAGAAAAGCAAATGAGAACAGTGAAAAAATTATGTGTCTTCTTGATTTTGTTTTAGACAGTTGAGATTTTGAGGTTTCCTCATCCTTTTTTATGTTGTGATCTATTCAATAAATAAAGATTAAGCAAACCATGCTTTTATTTATATATATATATATATATATATCAACAGAAGTCTCTGATTTATTGAGCCTTTCAAATTCATCTTACTGTTTCATCAAAGAATACCCTAAATAATTAGATATAAGACATTAAATAACGATTGATGACATCTTAAATGACAACTATTGATGACATAGAAAAATTAGGAGAATAGGCTAATTAGGAACAATATCAAGTGGTGCTACAAATTGTGAAATAATTGCTTTAAAAATTGCCAGATTTAGATGCTTATTCGAACCTCTATTAATGTAATTCTTAAATAATTATCACTTGCCTGTAAATGAATTTATTAAAGTCACCATTACTTTATGTACTTGGTTTATTCCTTGCATTTTTATATTTTCAATCCCTAGTTTTAATACAGTTGGTCCCCGATTTACAACATTTCATTTAGTGACTGCTCAAAGTTACAATGGCACTGAAAAAAGGAACTTATGACTGTTTTTACAGTTACAACCACTGCAGCATCCCCATGGTCATGTGATCAAAATTCAGAGGCTTGGCAATTGCCACATACTTATCACAGTTGCAGTGTCCCAGGATCACATGATCAGGATTTGCAATCTTTCCTGACAAGCAAAATCACTTAACAGTTATGTTACTAACTTAACAAATGCAATGATTCACTGAACAGCTGTGGCAAAAAAGTCATAAAATGAGGCAAACTCACTTCACAAATGTTTCACTTAGCAACATAAATTTTGGGCTCAGTTGTAGTTGTAACTCAAGGATTACCTGTATGCTAAAGGTCTGGTAACCTTTTTTGCTGATCATATATAGAATATGCCCAATGAGGGAGCAGAATCTACTTAGTACTTGAATCAGAGACTCAAAAGAAAATAAAAGGGTTAAACTGCAATTGGCACTTAAATAAAATCCCAGAGGGTAATAATAGCAGGTTAATTCTACACTAGTGCCAAGAAAATGTATTCTTAAGGCCAACAGGATCAAATCAAAGGAAATTTATGGAATGCTGCAGTATTGTGTGCCCCCAATTCCCCCCTGACTTTCTTAGTTTTTTGTATCACCAACATATTTTGTGCTCAGCCTTATATATTAATAGTTGCAAATACTCCTGTAGCTTTTTCTTTCTAGAAAAAACCTCCTTTGTAAATATGCATTTTATGCATTTAGTTTTTGGTGTACCTTGTATTAATATATTTTTTCTCTGTTACTAGTTTTAATAAATGGGGTTTGGGATATGTATTGTTGGTTTTGGCCTGTTGGTTTTCTACCCATTTAATTTTTCAATTGCAATCCAGTATCTTATTATCCTTTTCTAATCAATAGCAAAAGGTCAAGGCTAGTGTGTATGGCCTTGTTAGTAATGCAGTGTCAGTAATGGAGATAGAGGAAGTTATTTATCTATAATAAAATTAACTGGAATTGTAACCCTGAAGCTTTGTTGCTTCTTGTAACTTTTTTTGAAATACTACTTTATTATAATGTGTCAAGGAGGAATATCCTTGAGGAATTTGCCCATTGATTATAATATTGATTATAAGCTGGGCAATTGTATTCTGATGGTTACAGAATTCAGTACAACAAATTATATTGTGGCAGAAAGACATAACTCAGCTTGATAGTCAACTACAATGAAGTACCGTAAACTGTTTTTCCTATTCCTTGAAGAAAGGTTTGAAAGTAAGATTCAAGAAAACACCTAGGAATATAGTCTCAGAATTTCTGAAGGATTATTTAGGAGTATAAAATAGGTCAAAATAAAATTAGATCCCTGACACATAAAAATTGGCTATTAAAAATTTTCACCAAAATAACTGTATGAAAAATGAAGAAAGCAATATAATTTCCAAGATTTAGTTCCTTAAATTTATAAACAGCAATCTTAAAAAGAAAATTTCAATTCTGTCATATTGTATAGCTACCTGCAATGCAAGCCATTCAAAACTTCTGAAAAATCAAGTCTCTCTTAAATATGTGAGGTAAAGCATTGCAAGAGGTTAGATACACCTCAGATGACCGCATCCAATTCTCTGAATGTTTCTTCTCTTCCTATCTTGAAAAACTTTCTTAAAAGGTTAATGTGAACACAGGGAACTAAAGGAAAGAGAAGATAGAAATTTTTGTGAGGAATGAAATTAAGATTCAAATCCATGATTGTTTTTGCTTTCCCCAGATTATTTATCTACCTACATTATTATGGAAAGAAATGTATGTTGCAACAAGTGAAAAGTCAATTTCTTTGAGCAAATTCTACATAGCGATGCCATATGTAATTTCTTAGATAAACTTATATTGAGGATTTTCTGATAAAACTGATAGGTGTTATTTCTATAGCTTTGATTTTTTTTTAAAAAAAGAAAAGGACTTTGTTGTCTTGATTTCTTTGAAACAGTTCAAGATATTAGCTATTTTTCTTATTTTATACCATTCCTTTTAATAGAGTTTTGATCAGTTTATGAGAATGCAAAATAGACTTAAAATCATCACAAGAAGAGAATGCTTAAAGATAATACACAAAAAAATTAGAGGTGGTTTTTATATTGTACAGGAAAGCAAAATATTAGTTCTTGATGGCTCTTAAAATGTCTGGGAAATCAGGGAAGTCTGTAATTAGTGATATGCAAGTATTTTAATACAAAGCAAAAGAAGTTGGATGTGGGCATGCTCATTTTATTTGTCAGCCTCTCCTCAAAGAAACTCTTATCCTTGACTTACATAGCAGCTGCAGGGTCTCAGAAAAATAAATGTTTGAGTTACGGAGTTGTTGACAAGTGCAAGAAAATTGTATCCTGATTCTGCTTCCAAATCACTGTTACTCAAAATAACAGACCTGCATGCTTATTCTAACGAGGGCAGGAAAAAGTGCATTTTCTTAAGCCCCGTCACACTGCACCAACGGATGGAAAGAGGATGGAAAATGGAGAGAAACACTTGCCATCCGTTGGTTAAACGGTGCTTTCGTTCTGTACACACTGCCTCCGTTTTGCTTCCTCTCTATCCGTCCAGCATCCGTCTATTGACATTTCACCCGCTCAGAAGGTTTTGAGCTGCTCCAAACTTTTGAGCGGAAAATATATCCAATGTGTCCGTGCTGCATCTGCTAGGCATACGGGGGACATCCGTTCTGCATCCGTTACGCATCCGCTATATCCGCTAGGCATCCGCTGCACATCCGCGCAACTCAATCTGCTCCAGCGGTAAACGGACGCAGGGAGGAAGCGGAACGGACGTGGAACGGACGCGCAGTGTTAGTAGCACGGACGGAGAAAGGATGAAAGCGGATGTAGCACGCAAAGAAAGCATTTAAAATGGAAAAAACATTCGCAGAGGGGACCTATCTCAGATATTAAGGATGTCTAGAGGATGCCTAGAGGATGGAAAGTGACACATAGTAAGAAAACCCTATATTGCCTATAAAAAGGGGGAGCAACTCACCTGGATCTCACTTTCAGACCAGCAGCCCAGCTGTGCAGACCTCTGCAGCCTTCATCTGCCTCTTCCTCTTCCACAGCATCCAGTCATGTCCACCTTGGATCGTAACAAACTCCTTTTGGTAGCCACCATCATTCTGCAACATTGTGAAGCCATCTACAGGCTCTGTGAACTCTACTATGGGAAGAAAAGGAGGCGGCCAAGAAGCGTTTGGGTCCGAAGATAGATCGGGAGAGAAGCAGAGTACAGACTGTACAACAAGCTGATGGTGGAGCTCAGGAACGAAGACACTCGTGCATTCCAGAACTTCATGAGGATGCCTCCAGCCATGTTTGATGAAGTTGTGGAGCGGCTGACACCCAGGTTGACCAAGCAGAGCACCAACTTCCTGCCCAGCCTGGACCCTGGGCTCAAGGTGGCACTGACCCTGCGCCACCTGGCCTCAGGGACCACCTACAGGAGTGTGCAGTACGGCTGGAGGGTGGCCACACAACACCATCAGCATTGTTGTCAGAGAAGTGGTGCAGGCCATCATCGAAGAATACATGGAGGAGCTCCTCCAGTGCCCTACCACTGAACAAGGCTGGAAGAAAGCTGCAGAGCAGTGGTATCAGAAGTGGAACTTCCCCCACACCGTGGGAGCCATCGATGTCAAGCATGTGGCCTGCAAAGCGCCAGCCAAGTCGGGTCCACTTATTTCAACTAAAAGGGCTTCTTCAGCATCGTCTTCTTCGCCATGGTCGATGCTGACCACAAGTTCATGTACATCGATGCTTCAGGCAACGGCTCATGTTTAGATGCACAGGTATACAACGCCAGTGACCTCAAAGGAGGGGCTGGAACGCAACCTCATCATGGGCTTCCCAGTTCCAGACCCCCTGCCCCAGTGACACGCAAGATGTGCCCTACTCATCTTGGGGGATGACGCCTTCTCCCTCAGAACCTACCTCATGAAGCCCTACACTTCAAGACACCTCACCGTGAAGAGAGGATCTTCAACTACAGGCTGCCCAGGCAAGGCGGGTAGTGGAGAACGCCTTTGGCATCCTGGCCAAACAGGTTCCAGATACTTCTCACCACCATGCAGCATCGCCCACAGACCGTGAGGAGGATCGTGGAAGCTTGCTGCATCCTGCACAATCACATGCGCACCCGCTACCCAGTGTTGCAGAACAGGCTTGTGGACCTCCAAAAAGGCAATGGGACATGGAGCCTGGTGAATGGAGGCAAGGGCGAAACCTGATAGACACTGTGGATGTGCAAGGCCCCAACAGAGCTTCACGTGAAGGGAAGAAGCAGCGCAACTCCTGAAACACTGGTGCAACTCCCCAGCTGGAGCAGTGGAGTGGCAAGACAGGATGGTAGATGATTAATGGATGCTTCCTTCAGCCTGTCTCATCACACGGATGAGATTGGGCCATGTATGTTGGGTGGGCCTACAATGAACAGGCGATTTAAATAGAGTTGTGTTTATGTGACATGTGTGGATCAATGATTACATTAGTATTGATAATGAAGGGCATAGGTGTGGCACCTGGGAGGGTGGACCATACAGTCCCACTATGCTTGCACTGGAGGTTTATATATCCCCACAGCTATCTCAACCCATCCCACAACTATTCACCATCCCAAAGGTATCCCTGCCCATCCCACAGCTATTACCCATTCCAAAGGTATCCCTGCCCATCCCCTGCATCTAACCCATCCCAAAGGTATCCCTTGGCCCATCCACTGTTATCCTTACCATCCCAAAGGTATCCCTGCCATCCCACTGCTATCCTTACCCATCCCACAAGCATGCAAAGGCTTAAACCCATTTCGAAAAAGTTTTCCACCCAAGACTTTATAAAATAAATAAATGAAGCAAGTGTGAAGCAAAGATAAACTTTATTAATAACAAGCTGTAAAGAAAAATGACCCAAGTCAAGTGTCCAAATAAAGTCTACAGGTATCCACCCAGTCTCTGGCACTCTTCTTTGGTCACTTGGAGGTGTGCCCCAGTCTCAGGGGTGAAGGGTCCAGGTGCTGTGGAGGTTGCTGGTGCTGGAGTGCTGGTCTGAAGCCCCATTTGGGGTGCCTGGCCCCGAGAGGACAACAGGTGACAGTGTGTTGAGGAAGCTCTCGGACAGCGGGCTCAGCCCCGTGATGTTGAAGCTCCTTCCTCCATGCCATGGGGTGTCAGCCCCAGTACCGAGGACAGATGTACTGAGGCTGGGCTTGCTGTGGGGTGGAGGAAGGAGAGTGTAGTGGGCTGTCTGGTCTACAGCTGGGTGAGGACTGGCGTGTGGTGGCATCGGTGGTGTGGGTGGCATCGGTGGCATCGGTAGCATCAGTGTCTTGGGTGGCATCAGTGGAACCAGTGGCAACAGTGTTCGTCCAATGACTCTGTGCCTGGACTGGGAAGGGCTGCCTGTGCTGCGGACCTCCTGGTAGCCGTAGCCTGGTAGGTGAGGGCCTGTGGAAGCCTTGGAATGGGAGGGACATCACCTGGGGTGGAGCAGCAGACCTGGACTGGGTGGGAGCAGGTTCCTCTGGGTCTGGAGGGTTGTGAAGCAGCTCGGTGATCTAGTCCTTCACCACCTGGTACTGGGGTTCCGCCATGTCCGTGAGGGTCTGGTTGACATAGTGAGGAAGGGCTTGCGGTTGGAGGATGAGGAGTCGGTGTGGACCAGCTGAGAGAGGAGATCTATGGCTGCTCCGGATGGTGTCCCTGATCTCCAGCAGGACAGTGTGGCTCTGTCCCTCCTGTCTGGCTCTCTGCCTTTCTGTGGAGGTGGATCTGGGGTGGGTGCAGGTAGGGCTGTGGTGGAAGTGTCGTCTCCTTTCTCCCACTGCACCAGGGAATCCTCCACACGCTCCACCACGGTTAAAAACAACTGTCCCGTGGGTTCTCTGCCGTGGCACGCTCCACAGAAACCTGCCTGGAGACAGGAGCTGACTCTCGGCCGGAAGAGGACTGGCTCTCAGCAGGCTGCCGGAGAGAGAGGGTCGTGAGAGGGGCTGCTGCTGCTCCTCGGTGGCGGATCTCACCCTCCAGGAAGCTGCACCTGGCCATGACATAGGTCTCTCTGTCCGTCAGCTTAACCGTGGCCTGGCCAGATTTCTGAGATGCAGCTTCCCATACCAGGTGTGCATGTGCTTCCACCAGCCGAGAGCACATCCGATGTGCAGCCAGGCTCTCCGCCTTCTCTCTCCAAGCAGCCTGCTTCCTTTGGGTGTCCTGTAGAGCCGGTGTTTCTTCTGCCACAGATAGTCATTCTCTCTACCAGCACAGCAGAGTAAGCACCAGGAGCCCCAGCAGGACCAGGAGCACAAGCAGCACCAGCAGGACCAGCAGACGAGCAAGACCAGGAGCACGAGCAGGACCAGCAGGACCAGCAGGACGAGGAGCAGCTTCACAGAGTAAGCACCAGCAGAAGCACACCGCCAGAAGCAGCACCAGCAGAGTAAGCACCAGCATAAGCATCATCATCAGCTCCTCCAGAGCAGAAGCAGCAGAAGCCCCAGTCGCAGAAGAGCGAGCCCGTGCTGCAGAAGCCCCAAACAGAAGCAGAGTGAGGGCCAGGGGGCAGGAGGGTGGCCCTGTCCCTCTTGCCAGGGCTGGCAGCAGATGGCTGAGGCTTCCTCTTTTTCCCCATGTTTTGTGGGGTTTGCTGGCTTGCAGGGAGGCTGGCAGGAAGGCTGGCAGCAAGGCTGGCAGGCAGCAAGGCTGGCATGCAGCAAGCTGCATGCAGGCAGGCACAGGCTGGCAGGAGGCAGGCAGGGAGGCAGGCAGCAAGGATGGCAGGATGGCAGGCACCAAGGCAGGCAGCAAGGCACTCAATGCGTCTGGCAGACAGGCACCAAGGCTGGCAGACAGCAAGGCTGGCAGGGAGGCTGGCAGGCAGGCAGAGAGCAAGGCTGGTAGGCTGGCAGGAAGGCTGGCAGGCAGGCAACCAAGGCTGGCAGCCAGGCAGGCACCAGGGGCTGGCAGGGAGGCTGGCAGGATGGCAGGCAGCAAGGCTGGCAGGCAGGCAGGGCAGGCTGGCAAGGCACTCAAATGTGTCTGGATGCAGGTCTTTCCTCTGAATGGTGACCTGCTCCGAGCTGCTTCCCTTTATATCCGCGGGGCTGACGCAATAAATCACCCCGCGTGCGCAGTGAATGCTGTGCATCCTCTAGGCTTCCGCTGTGCATTCCGCTAGGCTTCCGCTCTGCATCCGCTTCATCCGCTGTGCATCCGCTTCATCCGCTTGGCGTCCGCTCTGCATCCGCTCTTTCCGTTCTGCGTCTGCTTTGCTGAAGTCCCCCGGAAGCCTAGCGGATGTGCCATCCGCTCCCATCCGCTTCCATCCGCTAGGCTTCCGCTCTGCATCCGTTTTCCATCCGCTCTGCGTCCTCCCCCCATCCATGTTATCCGCTCTGGTTATGCAAATTTTTTCTCCTTTTGAGAGCGGATAACAACGGATGGAAGATTTTTCTCGTCCGCTGTGTCCTTTTTACAAACGTTTTGCATCTGTTGGGCAGTGTGACAGGCCCTTTAAAGGAAGCATTGGCAATGTTTGTTTTAGATTGAAATAGTTGTACATCCCTATCTTCATTTGTTTTTATACAGAAGACAGCATAGAAATTAGCTGAATGTCCCTTAGGAGAGAGTTCCAAAATTACCTCTCCAATTATGGAAGTCTATAATTCATAAAAAAAAGCCCATTAATAGTCCAGTGTTATTAACATCATCTGAGGAGACACTGCTCAGGATCTGGTGAGCTAAACCTTCTGGTAGAACAAGTAATATCTCTCAAGATGATCAATGCATAGATTGAACTTCATGGAGGGAGTACTTTCGTGATTAATGTTCTGTGATTTTGTGTAGACGTTCCCCCTTAAGAATTGATCACCATTTGAAGCTTCTTCAAGGCTAGTCATATATACTGAATATAATAATAAGCTAATAGGATAATTACCAGGGCACATATCCTGGAGGCTAGGATTTAGCCTTCAGGATATAGCACAGAGTTGAAGGTGGTTCCTTAGCCAAGACTAAACATAGGACTTCTTTCGTATTGAGGCCAACCCTGCCTTTAGTAACAGATAAGAATTGAGAATATTTAAGATATACAATTGTTGTATTGGAAGAAAAGTGCTCTCATCTATTAGAGGAAGCTTTCCTAATGCTCAGAACTGAAAACAAAATTACTCAATTATTCCTTCTAATATGGATTCAGCTTGTGTTTTTTGGACCCCATCCATTCCATTAATGTTTCCAAGCAACTTTTAACCACATACATAGTCTTTCCTTATTCAAATAGAAAGGAGTTGAGTGTCACTAAAACATCAGTGAAACCAACAGCTGGATAAACACCTCCAGCGATTTGAATATCAAGTCAAATAAAAAAAAAATTGAGTCCCCTAATTTAAATACAAAGTTTCCAAATAGAAGTTACCCATTACAACTTTTTGATTCCAGTCCTGTAGGTAAAGCCAGGTAATATTGTCTTTCCAGTTCCATACCACTAGTTGCTCCAGCCATATGCCACAATCAGTCATGTTAAAGAGCTCTGAAAGTCAATGCTGTAACACACTCCATGTCTTTCTCCCTGTATGGTGATTGATATGGACAACTGAGCAGTTTCTGGGCTGTTTCCACCCTAAAGCAAGAGTGAAATGGATATAGATAATTGGTTTCTTCCACTTATGTTTGTATCTGGATGACCAGCACTTTTAAAAAAATATTCATTAGCGTCTGTATGCCACTCCAATCCAAAGGGACTCTGAGCAGTTTATATACCTCACTTATACAAGTGATGTTAAAATTCAAAATAAACACGACAAATTTTAATTACAAAACTTTGGTACCTTAAGTGTCAACCATGAAACTATGACAGGATCACACTACTTATCACTGCTCCTATATTTTGAAAAGTTAGATTATAACAGATTTCATAAAATCTGTTACAACAGGGTGGGAGCTATTCTGATCTCAGAAAATATGCTGTTCCAAAAAAAGAGGGCTGTAACCAAGAAAACACTACTTCTCTCGACTAACACTAATTGGATACTTCCCCTCAGGGAAGAGCAGAGTTTGTAAAAGAGTATCTTCTGTTCCCAGCCCTTGGAGATATTCCAGGGAATAACAGATGAATGGTATCAAAAGCTGCTGAGTGGTGAGCTCAGTATAGATAATCTCACAAAATGTAGACTGAATCATCTCCATAGGACTTTTCCAGTTGGACTTGAGCTCCAAGCATATTTGAGCAGTTTTATTCTTCCACTGTCTTAAAAACTCATTGCAGCCCAACAAATGTTTTTCTAGACCGTCTTTCAATAAAGAATACAGTCACTTTGTATTTTATTACTCTAATTTCTTTTGCTTCATTTCCCCGTACTACCTGTCTGTACTCCCATAGACCCTACTTGTTATATCTGAACAGCCACAAAAAAAACAAATGCCTGGAGCATAGATACCTGTTCTAAACCACAGTTAGGACTGGAATTATGGTTGCTAAGTCCTGCAGTGACTGGATCTAATTTTTATCATTGGATGAATCATTGTAATCATTAAACAAATCATGTGGTCATAAAGGGATTCTAGCTTCCCCAATTGAACTTTTTTGTCAGAAGCCAGCTGGTTAAATTACAAATTGTGCTCCTGTGACCACAAGACACTACAACCATTGTAAATGTAAGGTGCTTTCCAAGCATCTGAATTGCACTCACATCATTGGGAGTGGGGTGCAATGATCCTAACTTCAAGGATGGTGCATAAGTCACATTCCTCATTCTTATGGCTTATGCCGATGCTGTATTTGCTCAAGCATAATTGTTAATAAGAGAATAAGGCAGAGCAAGGAACATCCACCAGCCATCCCATATTTCTGTGTATCTGATGGTCTGTGTCAGAGGGTAGGAAAGACACAGGAATTAATGCAGACATACACAGTGTTCTGTCAAAGTGATGTGTTATTGTTACAGGGCAAATAAAGTAAATGGTGTTTATATTTCTGCATACAGTGATCTTAGCCAAGTAATATAGTTAGGAGTTCCATTTTCATGTAGCTGCTAAATTTAAGCATGGCTTTGTTAACTCTATTAGCTTTGTAGTGCTTTCCCTGCCCACTCTTGGCTAGAGAAGAGAGGGAAAGAGGCAAAAAGAGCTTTCCCTGAACCTCTTGAAAAATCAGCACCTTGGCCACACTTTTCCATACATTTTCCAGTGCCACTCTATTACTTGCTGCAGCCAGTTACTCTGCAAATCTCACTTTCTAACACTGCTTTCTCCTGCTGGGTTTTCAGATGTACATTCTTCCTTTCTTCAGGGATCTTCCTTCCAGTCACATTGCCTGCTTTCTACCACAGCTTCAATTGTTGCTCCTTGAACATATAGCACTTTCAATCCACACCAAAATATATGAACTAACAGTTAAGAACTCTTCTCTCTGACTATGCTGCTCCTCCTAGATCTTGAAGACAGATGTGCTTGCTCACAGGTGTCTTAATCTCAGAACCTTCTAGCTATTTGCATGACACCTGGCAAACACAAAACTCTTAACCTTGAAGCAAATTACAGCCCTATTTCAGTGATGACAGTGTCCTGCCACAGCCTGATCTCGATCCTTTTTTCCTCACTGTCTCATAGTATTGCTAATGACGTTATTTCTGGACAATCCCATTTGTCCACTTTCAAGAATATATATTTTTATCAAGATCAGATAATTTGTATAAATATATTGCACAGTTAATCTAAATAATTTACCCAGAACTTCCTCACTAAAATTAATATAATTAGCATTACTAACAATAATATACTCTTCTTACTCTTGCACTTTCACATTTCTCCTCCCTGTACTTCCTGTGGTACTTCATGTTTATTTAATATTGTGGTGTGTTACATTCAATATTAATATTTTGATATATGGACAGAATTCTAACCAAATTCCATTCTTTGGTCCTCTGTTTTTGATTTTCTGAGAGCACGTTAAAGTGAGTAGAAATCTTAAGGCAGATAGAATTGTATTTTGGCACAATGAGTAGGGGAACTTAGAACAGAATGGCTGGAAAACTATTGAACTGTAGTATGATTCAATTTAGACAGTGACCTTATTGTACTGCATTTCAAAGCAAGTGAAGACTTCTCAAGAGATGATAAGGAACATCATAGGGGCCATGCAGTGAAAAAATGTAAAATAGGTAGACATGGGAGAACAGATTTGCTTCATACAATTTATGTTATGATTTATGTAATGGTCTCCCTTCAGCAATCTTGGAGAGCAGATTCAGCAAAATTCTATTAAATGTTATGCCCATGTGATTCAGATGAAATTAAATCTATGGAACATGTCTTTCTATGCTACTTCAGCTGCTCTTTAAGAAATTGCCTGGAGGAACTCAGAATTTATATGAATTTATATAAGTTATTTTACAGCAGACTGAAATTCCAAAGTTACCTTCTAATTGTCGATTTTGGCTTCTTAGCAACAAGTGTGTGCTGTTTAGGAGATCAATACTGTTGTATCAGATATCTATCTCAATATATTTGAGTGAACTTGAAGATGATAAAATGTTTGCTTGGTGTCTGGTCATAATGAAGTTGTCATGATGTTACTTTACTATAGTATTTTACTCTGCAGGGAACAAGAGCTGGATGCTAAGTTTATTATTTCAATGGAGAAAAATCAAACACAAATCACAAACTTAAAAGTGAGTATATTCAACCACAATGAAAACACTTTTTTTATTTTAGTTTATCACTCTGGTTCTTTTCTTAACAAAATGTAGCAGACAAATCACCATCAGAATTTAAAATCAGAGGATCAGGATGAGAGTCATCATGGCGCAGTGGTTAGACTGCAGTACTGCAACCTAATTGTGCAATTTGGCAGTTTGATTCTCACTGGCTCAAGGTTGACTCAGCCTTCTATCCTTCCGAGCTCAGTAAAATGAGGACCCAAATTGTTGCTGACTCTGTAAACCACTTAGAGACAACTGTAAAGCACTGAAGCGGTATATAAGTCTAAGTGCTATTGCTATCATAAAAGAAAAACAAAAGATTTGAAGAATTTAGTAGTACCTGATATAGGAAAATGGTAATTTTTATACACTAATAGTTTGTTTATTTAAAACACTTATACTGCTGCGCATTTTATACCAAACTCTAGAGGGCTCCTGAATACTTTCTTTCTTGTCTTTGATGTTTGGAAGGCATAAAGGCTGGTATTATGATAACCAGGATGTCAAACAAATAAGTAGGCTTGAGTCTTTTCATCTGGGGATGGTACTTTGTTATAGCTGTGGTAAGTTTATCCAGAGATATTAGCACATCCTATGTTTTGGTTCATATCAATAACTCATGAGAAACTGGGTAATATGTGTCAATGGCCACAAAATAGAGTTAGCTGCTCCTTGCAGATTGTATCTTGCCCATCTTCGTCAATTCAGTTAGAATTTCATTATATTTAACCTGGATTTAGTAAGCAACTAAATATATACGGCATGTTAATTTTACATGCTTTTTAAAATTCATTTTCCCCCATTCAAAGGGCTTTCTAATTGTAATAATTAGGAATTTAATTCTCCTTTTTCTTTTTTTTCTTTTTCTATTTTACTTCTGTTAATTATGTAATCTTAATGTAAAAGATAAAAGTCAGGAATATCTATTGAATCAGTCCATTAATTTTGAAAGAAATGTATCTCAATCACCTCATTCTACTTGTCTGAGTTTGGCTGTGTTCTTGAAAATGGTAGGAGTAATTTGCCAGTCTTCATGATAAACAAGTGCAGGTATGGACTGTATAGAATAAAATTAATGAATATATTAATAATATAGGAGGTGAGTAGTGGAGGATAAATTTTTGAAAATTGCTTTTCTTGAAGTATTTTTAAGTATTTAAAAAATCCACTAGCATATTCACCCTCACTACATATTCACGTCACATTTTAAAAAGAAATGTACAGTGATTATCTTAATATAGAATGCAGTGGTAATTCGTTTGTTCATCCACTTATTAGATCCCAGAGGGAGGAACTGGGGACTTGGGAAGAGAACGAACAAAAACGTTCACATATGATTTCTCCTACTTCTCAGCTGATCCTGAAAATTCAAACTATGTATCTCAGGAAATGGTAAGCTGCTGACATTAATGATACTCAAAGTGAAAACATAATGCCAATGTTTACTGTGTGAGTGTGTGAGAGATCATTTTAAAACTGCTTATTTCAGTTGTTTAGTATGTACAAAATTAACTACATGTGTTGGCCATGCACATTTGTAGGTATATACATTTCTATTTGTAGGCACACATACACATTTTTTTCCACTGTGATCTTCTGTTCTGTTTGGCCAGCAGTATGAAATCATGTAAACCTGCAATTCTATCACAAAATGTCTGTTAACTTGCTTTGAAACTTTTGCTTAAAAACTATTGTGGTCTTTTAAAAAAAAAGAATTCTGATGTGTTGCATTGGATTTTTCTTTCCCTTGTGTATGTAAAGGAATATAAATCATGTTTATAGTTTTTTGAACAGATGTTTCAGTTTTATCAATAATTAACCTGGGCATGAGTCCAAAAGGATAAATTGTTACTTCCACATCAATGACCTCAAGTTTAACTTGTATAATATTCATGTAAGCTTCTTGGGTGACAAGTTATGAATGTTAAGACATATTCTTTGCAATATTTTCATATCCCTATTATAATTTAAAAAGTAAATATTTTTTTCAAAAGAGTTGTAAATCTAACAATAAAAAAGAAAAAGAAATAAGGAACCTGACCTGACTCTTAAGAAGAGCATCCAAGATTATATTATAAAAGGCTGTATGTTGCTTACTGTGCACTTGGGAAATTATATGAATTATATTTCTAAATAAATATTTGAACTGACTATCTCTAATAAGTTACTGTTCTTACAGTTCATTGTATTAAAATGATTGTAATACTTTATAGAAATCTATGAAAAGCATACTTTAAATTATATTTTAAAATTGTATTTTATTTACTGTCATTCTTGGATCCCCAGGTATTTAACAACCTTGGAATTGATGTCCTCCAATCTGCCTTTGAAGGTTATAATGCTTGTATTTTTGCCTATGGACAGACTGGATCTGGGAAGTCTTATACAATGATGGGAAATGCTGTACGTTACTCATTTCAGAATATACTTCTTATAAGTTGATGCCTTTTTAATTGTGTATATTTCCCAATTTGTTTTCTTTCGGAAACAGATAACTTTAACAAATGTTTTACATGTCGAGAGTTCTAACAACATCTTGCACAGATAAAAGCAAGAATGAAAAAAAAAGAACAATTTCATTGTCCACCCCATACTTTCCTATAGGGAGGCTGCACTCCAGATCCCCTCACTGAAACAAGCATATGGTGAGACTAAGGAGATGCATCTTCTTGGTGGTGATCTTTATCTTATGTGACATCCTTCCTCCCAAGATATGGTTGGTCCTGATACTGATGGCATTTAGAAAGGCTGTCAAAACCTTTGAGATATGATATCTTGGAGCCCCAATTAGATGAGAATGTTATTTCTATTTGGATCATCATTTTATTATTGTGTATTGGTTTACATAATGTGGGTTTTATATTCTTTTTGTTAAGCTCTATAGAATTTTATATATGCTTCCCAGAGTTATTTTGATTGAGCAGGGTAGCCGTACAAATATTTTAAACAAGTTAACTTGTTTATTTACATTTTCTAAGTATAATTAGACATGTGAAGAGTTATTTAATGATACTGGCTTCCCCAAATTGTCTATATGGGGAATAATGAATGATCAGGCTGAGTCCAAGGGAGGTGTCAGATTTGTCATCAGTTTCGAGTTCTTTTGGGCCCACAAGATATCTAAGTTCTGCCCACCTTGAATTACGTTGACTATTACCTACCACCAATTTGTTTTGATCATTAGTAGTTCAGTTTTTTGTAGAGAGCTTAAGCTTGAAATAAACATATATATTCATTTGAGCTACCTGGACTCCTGATTTTCTGGACTTGGCAAGGAAGTTGGGAAAGTGACACTTGCTCATTCTTTTGCTCAACCTCCTCTAACAAAAATGCTAAATTCTCACCACTACCCAAAATACAATTTAGAGAGATATAAATAATTGTAAATTGAAAGGACTTGTTGAAACGCAAGTGTTCCCCATTTTTGAATGGAATATTTTTTGTATCAGTGACTTTTTTGTCTTGCAGTATATCCATATATTATTTTTTGTAGGGAGATACTGGTTTAATACCTCGGATTTGTGGAGGATTATTCAAACGAATAAATGAGAAAACAAGATGGAATGAAGCTTCCTTTCGAACAGAGGTCAGGTATGCTTGTGTAGTGATATCATGGCTATATATGGGCTTGACAGTTTGCTTGACTTTGTCGTCATCATCATCATCATCAACATATCTCTTTCTCCTTGTTTGCTGTATTTTTCTTTCTTCATTACAAGTTTAGTTCAAGATAACATATTTATTTAGGGGGAGGGAAGAATTTTCAACAGTCAGCATATGGTGCAAGAATAAATGAAACAAAGCTTTCTGAATTTATTATCTTTTAACTGAGTTACCAATTCTACACCTTTACTTAAAAATGAAACAAGCATCCACTGCTTAAATTCTGTTTGTTTAGAGTCCATAAATAGTCCATCTATTTGCTCCATCTACTGCAGACTTGTTTACCCTTCTTAAATACTGCCCATGAGAACCGATCAACATGTTAGCCAATTCTTTGTTATTTTCCCTAATGTATAAAAATGCTATGATCTTTATTTCTAACCTCTTTGAAACATTTATTTCTAATTTCAGTTACCTGGAAATTTACAATGAGCGTGTCAGGGATTTACTGAGGCGCAAGTCTTCAAAAACAAATAATTTAAGAATTCGTGAACATCCAAAGGAGGGACCTTATGTTGAAGGTGGGTTTTAAACAATGAATACAGTTCCATTTATTGGATACCTGTATGTATGAATGCAAAAATCTGCCTTGGTTATAAATCTTTATGATCCATAGTAAATATATGTAGCTTCACCCTAATCACTTGGTGAATTTCAGCTGGTTTTTTTTATTTCTGAAATTGATGTTCTATTAACTGATTGGAAATGACTGATGAGTCTGCCATATAAATTAGGCAGTTTGATAGAAGAACACTTATTAGAATATAATTGGTGTAATATATTCTTTTCCAGTTTATGTCATAGTGCCTTAAGAATAAAAAATATTTAGGAAATCTGCAGATTTCTTTTCAGGTTGATAATCCCAATATTTCAGGTTGTGAATCCCTATATTCACAGCAGTTTTTCTTCTGTCTCTACCCTCTACATACACACATACACATACAACACACACACAGTATATATACGTGTATGTATGTATGTATGTGTATGTATATATATTCATCCATGTGGTTATTACATTGTTTTCTCTACTTGCAGTAGCACTGAATTAGTAGTACTAATAGGAAGAGAATACTGAACTTAAGATAACCTACATAAAGGGATTGGCTTTCTTCAAGCAAAAAGAAAAGAGAAAATGAAGATGAAGATGAAGCAAGAAGGGAAAGAGCCACAGTGTGTGTGTGTGCTGGGGGGAACAGTAGAGTACCAGAGATATAGAAAGTCTAAATTTTTGCTGATGTTTAAGAACCATTAGGAAGCTTGTTACCAGTTCCACTTGGTACTGTAGGAAAGAAAAAGAGGAAACTCTGTATGTGTCTGCAATAATTATAAAAATATTAACAACAGCTTTTAAAATGTTGTATTATTAATTTGAGATCTGTTTGTGTTTTATGTTTGATTAATACCGAAATGTCTTACTTATATTTTTGATTTTTTTCAGATCTGTCAAAACACTTAGTACAAAATTACAGTGATGTAGAGGAACTTATGGAAGGAGGGAATATAAATCGAACCACTGCTGCAACTGGAATGAATGATGTTAGCAGCAGATCCCATGCCATTTTCACAATCAATTTCACTCAGGTAAAAAAAAATGTTGGTGAATTTTTTTCCATTGAATTATTGAGTTGCAACTCATTCAACTATCATTTAATTTGAGACAAAGGAAATAAAATATTTGCCTTTCTAATAAATTAAATGGCAATCATTCTTCCCTGATATGTGTAAACTGTATAGTATGTATACAATTTGTTACTGGATATGAGAATTTCTTTTAGTTTTTACTTTTAACACCATGCTAGATAGGAATGTAGAAGAATGATAGCATTTCTTTCATGCCTTTTCCCTAACTCTAAACTTGTTTGCTTAATCCTACTGTTAATTACACAGTTTTTAAAAAAAAAATTGGACTAATATTTGAAATGGGGAATGAGAGTCAATACAGTGCAGTGGTTAAGAGGCCATATTAAGAGTAAGAGAGATCCATGTTCTAGTCCTCCCTTAAGCCTGGAAGCTAACTGGGTGATCACAGTGCAGACTGTCCTTCTCAATTCTAATAAGCATTTGCCTTTACAAGTTCTCCATTACCTCCATTGCATCTTGCATTGATCATTTCCTTTGTCAGAACTAGGTAAGCCAAGTGTAAAACACATGGGCCCTAGAGCCATGCAGGACAAATGCTAGGAAAGGCAAATGGAATCGGGGAATACTGTTAATGTTGTATTAATACTCCTCATCTTGATGAAAGAGTCTGCTTTACTTTAAAAAAATGTTGGAATGTCTCATCAAAGTCTAAGTACCTATTCTGATTATATCAACAAGAGGAAATGGTATCTATCTTTATGAAAGGGAATTCACTATGGAAACGAAAACTCTTATTTTAAGAGCTGTCAATGTCAAATATTTGAATACGTTCAAAATGTTAATTCCCGGGCATTTTACACATGCCTTTTTGAAGCAAGTATATTTTGGAAAAGAAAAACAATATATTTTGACTTCTTTTTTATCTTAGTTATATGTTTAAAATTAAAAGTACAATTTAAAGGGATTAATCTATTATTCAAAGGTGATGTATCTAGTATACTAACATGTGCATTAAAGTTGAAACATATAAAATGTTTTGCTACCACCTCTGCAACTCTTGTTTTTAATATTCAGAGTATTGATTGTATTTTGTTCTTGTTATATTTCCGTAGGCTAAGTTTGACACTGAAATGCCATGTGAGACTGTCAGCAAGATACATTTGGTAGACTTAGCTGGAAGTGAGAGAGCAGATGCCACTGGTGCCACAGGTGTCAGATTAAAAGAAGGAGGAAATATAAATAAATCCCTAGTTACTCTGGGAAATGTAATTTCTGCCTTAGGTATACCCTTGCTTTATGTTTAATTCATTGCAAAACTGAATTAACTTATTATCTATCCCTCTATAAAAATGGCTTGTTTCTTTTTTCATAGCTGATATATCTCAGGATGCCTCAAACCCTCTTATAAAGAAAAAACAAGTATTTGTGCCTTACAGGGATTCTGTGTTGACATGGCTTTTGAAAGATAGCCTAGGAGGAAATTCTAAAACAATAATGATTGCAAGTAAGTGTGTTTTCATTTATGTGAATGTTCTTCTATCTATTTTGGAAAAGTTTTCTGTAGATTAAATTGACTAGCATGGCATACAGTATGATCTTTAAATAATTGTACTGAAAATGCAATATTGTCATATTATTTTTAATAACATAAACTTTATGTCTAAGCTTTAAAGTGGGCCTACATAGAAGTAGAGAACAAATAATGAAAAGTCCGTTTATGTCATCGTATTCTTCGTAATAATTTTCAAGGTCCTACAAAATTGTAAGGAAATCACATCTTTTCGTCGACATCTGAAGTCAGTCCCAAGCTAGTGAAATATAATAAACTTCCCATTAGAGCCATGTGTCAAAATAACAACTAATAATTTTTCATAAATGCCATTCTGGCCATAGCAGCAAAAGAAACCATTTGCTTTTTGTCTACTCATAAGGAGCTTTTAAGACTTTTAAGTGAAATTTAGTATTGATATCACATAATTTTGAAATCTTTTTTCTCAGCTATATCACCTGCTGATGTCAATTATGGAGAAACATTGAGCACCCTTCGCTATGCAAACCGAGCTAAAAACATAATCAACAAACCTACCATTAATGAAGATCCAAACGTCAAGCTAATTCGTGAGCTGCGAGCTGAAATTGCCAGACTGAAAACTCTGCTTGCTCAGGGGAACCAGGTTAGGGATAGCAGTGATTTCACAATCTCTAATAGCATCTTCTGTTTTAAATTATATTAACGTGTATATATCAATTCTAGACTAAATGCTTCTTGACAAAATTTGCCTGTGGATAAGAGACAATTTACGGCAATGATGAATGTTAGGTTAATCCATAAAATACATCTATTACTGTATATGTTAATTAGTCATCAAACAGTTTAGAAATAGATAACTCACATTTTTTTAATCTAACCATTGAGGCTTATGTTTTGTGGTCTGTGCTTTGCATAGAGAAAAGGAATAGGATTGGGTCCTCTGCCTTTGACATTTGAGGTAAGCAATTTTAGCAATGAACTCTTGATCTTTCATGCAAGGAAAAGTCATTCTCTGCTAAAAAAAAAAAAAAACTTGACCAAGTCTTTCTTCAAGATAAAAAAATTACATGATAGTGGCACTTGTTCCAAATCTTGATTTGATAATTCCTTATTGAAACATCACTATTCTCTGTTCTGTAATTCTTTACATCTGTATTTCAGTAATTCTTTACAACAAAAGCCCATGTCACACTGCACCAACGGATGCAAAGAGGATGTAAAATGGAGAAAAACGCTAGCCATCCGTTGATTAACGCGATGCATCCGTTCTGTACTCAACTGTGTGCGTGATTCATACATTCCACCCGTCCAGCATCCGTCTACTGAGATTTCATCCGCTCAAAAAGTTTTGAGCTGCACAAAACTTTTTGAGCGGATGAACTTTCCGCCGCACCGTGTACTAGCATCCGCTACACCAACAGGGAATGAACTCTATTCCGTGATCCGTTCACGTCGCTGTACTCGTCGCATCGCTGCGCATCGGCAACTCGCATCGCGTACCGCGATAAAAGCGAAAGAGGGAGGAAGCGAATGGAACGTGAATGTCGTGGCAGCGTTAGTATGCTACGCGGACATAGAAAGGATGAGAGCGGGATGCAGCTCGCATATAAAGCATTTAACGGAAAAAACATCGTAATAGGGGACATATCTTCGGATATTTAGCGATGTCTGGAGGAATGTCCAGAGGATGCAGAAGGACCAGCTGGAAAACCGGATATTGTCTCATAAAAAGGTGAGGAAATCACCTGGATCTCACTTTCAGTCAAGCAGTCCTGTGGTGCAGACGTGCTTCAGCTGCTCTTGCTCTTCCAACATTCATCAGTCCATCTCCACGCATGGATCGTTCGCACACTCCTATTGGTATGCCGCCATCATTCTACACACAGGCAAGCCTCTTCAGTCTCTTTCACCTTTCTACGCGCAAGGAAAAGGAGGCTTCCAAGAGAGTTGTGGTCGAGAGAGATCGGAGAAGAGGCAGAGTAACGGACTGTATGACAAAGGGCTGATGTGGAGGCTGAGGTAACGAAGACCCTCGTGGCATTCCAAGCGACTTCATGAGGATACGCAGCCATGTTCGATCGAAGTTGTGTGAGCGGCTGAGACCCAGGTTGACCGCAAGGCAAACCACCAACTTCCGGCTCCAGCGCTGGACCTTGGACTGGAAGTGCACTGACTCTGCGCCACCTGGCTCTGGGACCATCGTACAGAACCATGCAGTTACGCCTGGAGGGTTGCACACAACACGCATCAGCATTTTGTCTGCGTTCCAGAGAAAAGGTGGGGTGGGCGAAGAGGCCCCGCATCAATTCCCGACAGGAAAAAATAACTGCGCCGGGAAGCGTCCTCCAGTGCCCCAGCACTGAAGAATAGGCTGAAAGAAAGTTGCAGAACAGTGGTATCAGAAGTGGAGACTTTTCCCACACCGGGTGGAAGTCCATAATGGTAAGCAGTGCCCTGCAATAGCTCCAGCAACTCAGGTCCAGTTCATCACATACTACATGGGTTGCTTTCAGCATCATCCTCTTGCTAGTTATGCCTTGACTAAAGTTCATGTACATCGATGCGTTCACGGCAACGCGGTCAGGCGTTTCAATGCCAGATATAAGCAACGGCCAGTGACTCAGAGGGCTGGAAACACAACCTCATCTGGTTTCCAGATCCAGACCCCTCTGCCCCTACACCAAATGTACCTACTTCATCATGGATGAGCCCTCTCAAAC
>BHFT01072435.1:0-13296 GCA_004320025.1 Laticauda laticaudata
TAAATTGGGGCTGTCAACTTTTAAGGTCACATTCTTTGTTTATTTGGAAATTTATTTCTTCAGATCATATGGTTGCTCGGCTGGTGAATCTAAGCTAAAACGGACTGCCTAGTTTGGGGTCCTTACTACTCTCTGGTAGTTTTCTTGCAGACATTTCTGATGATGTTACCTTGCTTGGTACTGAAATGTTTGCAAGAAAACACATCATCACAGTGGCATCATGTGATGTATCAAGACTAAACCGTGTGTGTGAATGGCCAGCACGCAGAGGAGAAGAAAAGTAACCAGGCAACCAGCCAGCACCCAGATAGGACAATGTGACTTATTGTTTGGGGGAACAGGAAAATTTCACTTTTTCATGAGGTGAAAAGTCTATGCCATGATGACACCTTCAAATCAAACTGTTCTTTGAGGAACTGACCTGCCTCGGAGTTCTGTTTGCAGTGGGTGTATTACTTGGAACCCTGACACTGACCTTCATGAATAGCAGATAATAAATAATCAGAGTTGAAAGGGACCTTGTAGGTCATCGTCCAACCCCCCGCCCAAGCAGGAGACCCTACACCATTTCTGACAAATGGTGGTCCAATCTCTTCTTGAAATTCTCAATTGATGGCACTCCCAAAACTTCAGAAAGCAAAGCTGTTCCACAGGTTGATTGTTCTCACTGTCAGAAAGTTTCTCCTTATTTCCAGATTAAATCTCTCCTTGTTTAGTTTCCATCCATTATTCATTGTCTTGCCTTCGGGTGCTTTAGAAAATAGCTTGACCCTTTCTTATGTGTAGCAACCCCTCAAATATTGGAAGACCGCTATCCTGTCTCCCCTGGTCCTTCTCTTTACTAGACTAGCCAAGCCCAGTTCCTATAACAGTTCTTCATATGTTTTAGTCTCCAGTCCCTTAATCATCCTGGTTGCTTTTCTCTGTACTTTTTCTAGAGTATCAACATCTTTTTATGGAATGGTGACCAAAATTGGATGCGGTATTCTAGTTGTGGTCTGACTGAGGATTGTCAGGCGGAGCTCCATTCAAAATCCAGGAAACAAATTCTTAGACTCTTTAATTTAGAGAAAAGATATCTTTTACTGAAAGTGAAGTGGTAGAAACCAAAGAATTCTGAATCTGAGAAATTAGATGCGCAATTCACATATACAAAGTGATGGAAGTGTTCCCACCCCCAATAATTCAGATGAAACTTCAAATTAGAAGTTGTGAATATGATCATGTGGGCATCTTCAGGTGATGATGAGGCCTCTGTCCGTTGACCTTGGCATACTNGAAAGCTAAGCGAGAAATAGAAACCTAACTCTTTTGTATGCTCCCCCCCCTCATTTACACAACAGAAGAATGTAACACCTCCAGCTCACTTCCCAGACTTATCCCTACCTCCCCTCCCCCCCGTTTCTTATGACAGCCAAAAGATGCAAAGCGACAGTAGAAGATCTTGAAGGCTGACAGCTTTGGCCATGTCCCATAATATCTGCAACGATGTTTGTTGATTTGTGTTTTCCTTAAAAAATAATTCCATTTCTTTTTAAATTTTTAAAATATATTCTTTTTCTTTTACAATTTGGGAATTTAGTGTCCATCCTCTCCTTATTTTTTTCTCCCTTTCCAAATTATTTTAGGGGGTTATGATCTGCTCATATATTTTTCATAATTTCTGTTGTTTTTACCTCATTTCCTATTTCTCCATTCATCTATACTATATCTAGTCAGGACTATGACTTGTGTGGGCTTTTTCAGGGTTTAATCTTCTACATTGATCTGCCAAATTTAATTCCTGTATCATATCAAAGATGGATGTTGGCAGTATTTTCCTTTTCTTCTTATTTTTTGTCTTACTAATATAATATTTTTATGTCCACCACCACATTGCAGTCCCCAACTATACATATGTTTCTCTATCCAATTTCTGAATTTTTTTTCATGTAATGTACTGTAAAATTAGCATTTATTTTTGGCTTATCTCTAATTCAATCATCAAAATTCTTCCATTCATGTCAAAATATTTATATACTGCCTTTATTCTCTCTTTAATATATACCACTATTCCTCTTTGTTTCTGTTCTGACAAAGCTGCGTATAATATTCCTAATTTTGGGTGTTTTAGACATTTCCTATATTATTCTTTAATATGTACTTTTTGTTTTGCCAATTTTGTTAGTATTTGTTTTCTTTTGATAGGTGAATTTAATCCGTTCATATTTAACAATATCAATCTAACTTCTTCTTCCATTGTCCTACTTGCGGCTTGGTAACTGTCTTCTATTCATTTTTATGTCCCTTTGTGGGCGTGTTCTCAGTCTTATTCCTTCTTTCCCTTTTGTTTGGTCTCTTCCTTCCTTCCTTCCTTCTTCCTGTTCTGTTTCTCCTCCTCCTGTTGCTAGTCCTCCTGGCTTTCAGTCTCCAATTCTTCCTTATTACTGCTTTCTTCTTTCACTCCCACAATTTGGTCATACAATTCTTGTGCCTTATCCAAATTATCTATCTTGATCCTCTTCTCCTGCCACGATACCAGCATCCTCTCTGGAATTAACCACTATTATATTTCTCTTGGTGAGTTGTGTTGCAAGGAATTTATAGTCTCTTCTCTCTTCTCTTACTTTCTTTGGGATCTGTTTCAGGTTTGTATCTCTTTGTCCTTGTATATCAGGGGTTCATCTCTCGTTATTTTATCCAGTATATTATATCCCTTACTTTTTTCCTGACAAATCTAATGTGGACTTCTCTAGCAATCTGTTATGTCTAGCATAATTGGTATGGATTATGTAGACTTCATCCATTTTGTGCAGAATTTCTTGTCTGTCTCTCTGTAATGCTTGTGAAATCAATTCCATCATAATGTTACCCAAATCTTCCTCTTAGTTTTCCATTACATTCTGGAATCTCAAATAGAATGCTGTGTCTTTTCCTCACCTACTCCTGAATTCCTTCACTCAAAGTTTTATGTCTTCCCTTCTCTCAGTCTTTTCTGTCTCAGTTGTTCTGCTGACTCACTGCTTGTTCCACCAGGCCACCGCCAATTCTTTCAAGGATTTCCCCCCACTGGAGCTTCCTTTTCTTAATGTATATCTAGGACTCACTTTCTGGCAAATCACCACCGTTGCACCTCTAGAATTTTCTGATCAGGTATAGTGACAAATCTGTTAAATCTATCTTCCCTTCCTTATCATCTGTAGCTTGTCACATGCCTCGGGTCTACCATACTTGGATGACAGGCACTTTTGCTTCAGGTTTGAGGAGTTTCATGTCAGCAGGTGATCGCCCTTCACCTCATTGCCCTTCAGGCTTCCCCTCTATTTTGTGCAGCTCTCCAGGCTCTCCATGCCCCCGAAGAGTCCCCAAAAGTGAAGAACTCAGGGTCAGGGAACAGAGACTGTTTTCTTTTCCCTTAAAAAGGTACTTTTACTAAGTTTGAAATGATAGCAGCAAAAGCAAGGCAAGTTCTGATTAAAAAGGCATGAAGGTTACACATTGAAAGTTATCCCAAATCTCTTCCCCCCCCTCCCCCCCAGGATCCAGAACTGAGAGTCCAATCAACATCTAGTATGATGTTGTGGGAAAGCTCCTCTTCAGATATTTTTCACATTTGGGGTCTCAGGAAGGTTGGCCTTGACAGAGTTTAAACAAGTCCACTTGGCAGTGCCATAATTCATGAGTGCAAACTTTCCTTTCAGTTCTCATGGGACTACTACACACCAGCTCACTTCCCCATCCCAAATGCCCATGATCCCATCTCCTTTTCTATGGCAGCCAGCAGCAAGCATGCTGCAGAAACACATGCTGGAGATCCAGATGACATTTGGCCCTCCTGCAGCAGAGGCATTAGCCCTATAAAAGAAGGAAAAGCATAATACAAAACAACACAAATAGTAGAACAGGATGAACATTACAGTTTATCAGTATATTTCCTATGAAACACTTGAAAGAGTTTGGGAGCCTGAATATTTTGAGCATCCACCTATTCAGATTGTGGAGGGAAATGTTTCCAAGCTACCAAATATTGTAGTTTCCCTTTCCATTTTCTAGAATCAAGGATTTCTTTAACTTCAAAGTGTTGTTCTCCTTCTATAAGGAGGGGTATTGGAGGGGCAAGCTGGGCAGGCTGAAGAGAATATACTTTCTCAACCTTGAGTAGTCTAACATGAAATATTGGGTGGATCCATCTAAGATTTTTTGGTAGGTTCAATGGGGTGAAGTCAGTACTGCTATGTGTCAACTCTGAAGCAAACTTGGTTGAGGCCATCTTGTGCTGCCTCATAGTTGTCATGAAGTCTGAGAGAGGGAAGAGAGGGGGGAGGTAGATAACAGTCAAAATATTTTTTTTCATGTGGGAATCAAGGTCATAGTAACAGGTGGCTGGTGAAGGAGGAGAGGAGCCTGCCAGCTGTATTCGTTGGACAATGTGACTGGTGACACCTTGGAGGGGGGTTTATTCTTTTAATTAGGTGAAAACCACGGGAACCTTTAAAGTTGGTTTTCACCAGCTATGCCAATATGATGTATCCAATAAACATGTTCTTTGAGGAATTTATCTGCCTTGGAGTTATGCTTTTGCTGGTTGCATTACTCAGAATGCTGACGCTATATACTGAATATTATAAGCGACCTCTGCAAACAGCAGCATTGTACTGCTGGTAATTTATGTAGCATCTAAAGTACTGTTCCAGAACCAAGTTGGTCCGTTCATAAGCACCGTTAGTTTCAGGGTGATGGAAGACCTTAATCCCTAGCCAGAGCCTAACAGTTTAAGGAATTCACGCCAAAATTAGGAGGTGAATTGCACACCTCTGACTGTGATAATGTAATCAGGAACTCCATGTGATCTATACACATGTTGGATGAATTCCCGCCAAAATTAGGAGGTGAATTGCACACCCCTGACTGAAATAATGTGATCAGGAACTCCATGTGATCTATGCACATGTTCGATAAACAATTTAGCAAGCCCTTGAGCTGAAGATATCTTAGGGCATGGGACAAAATGTACCTGCTTGGAAAATCTGGAACAATCCAAATGACTGTATTTCCCTACTCTCAGGCAATTCTACTATAAAACCCATAGATATTTCTCTCCACAGGGCCCAGGATTGGCAGCATTCTGGAGGAGTCCAAGAAGCTTTCCTGGAGGTCATTTAGCAGCAACACAGATAGGACAGCTGGCAACATAAATCTCAATGGCTTTTTTCAATGAAACTGCTGCTTGATCAGGCGTAAAGTCTTCACAAAATCAAAATGGCAAGTAGCTTTCGAATCATGGGCCCATTATAGAACAGTCCCCCTCAAACTGGGGGGCACCTATAATTTAGCACAAATCCATTCTAGACAATCTCACATAGTGTACTCCGTGTGGGATAAAAACCACTTATCCTTCTTTAGCACCCCTTTCAGTTACTCATACATTTCACTTGCTTGGGATTCCATCATCTGTTCAAGGGATTGGCTGGGTTGAGGCTTGGTTTCTCCCTTAGTTTTCAAGAGATTAGTGGTACAATCACTGAGTTTTCAAGAGGTAACACAATCTTAGCAAAAGAAATGATGCGTTCACCCTGCCTCCATTCAGAGCCCAAGAAAGAAAACCCCCAACTCCATTGAAATAGAGAAGAGGTACTCTTACTGAGTTTGAAATTATAGCAACGAAAACAAAGTTCAAAATCTGATTCAAAACATACAAAAGTTACAGTTTGAAAATTTCCCCAAATCCTTCTACTCAGGATCCCTTGCTGAGTGTCCAGTCAATGTCCAGTGTGATGTTGTGTGAAACTCATCTTCAGGTATTTTGCCCATCTGGAGTCCTAGGATGGTTGGCCTTGACAGGGAGTAAACAACTACACTCAGCAGTGCAGTAATTCTTAAGAGCAAATCTCCCTTTCAGTTCACATGGGACTTCACTTCACCAGCTCACTCCCCAACCCAAATACCATGCCCTCCCCCATTACTATGGCAGCTAATATCAAGCATGCGGCAAACCTGAACCTCCTGCTGGAGATCCAGTTGACAGGATGAATAGTCTATAAAAATTAACAAACCCAGGAAACTCTGAAACTGCTTTCATGTGCTGTGTGTGTGTGCCCATTCCAAGACTGTCTGCCCCTTTTCAAGGTCCATCTCTATCTCCTTGTGTGATATGTGATAGCCCAAGTAGTCAATCTTGTCCTGGTGAAACTTATACTTGGACAATTTAGCATACCATTCAGCAGATCTGAGTTTATTCAGAACTTCATGCACTAGCTTCACTTGCTCCTTCATAATCTCAGTGTATATGAGAATGTCACCAAGTAAACCAGGACCCCTTTGTACAAATGTTCATGCAGCACTCCATTGATCAGTTACATGAAAAAGCAAGTGCCCCTTGTAACCCAAACGGGAGCACTCTGAACTGGAAGCAACCCAAAGGGCAATTAAAGACAGTTTTCCATTCATCTCCCTCCTTAATACAAACTCTGTAGTAAGTTTCACTCAAATCCAGCTTAGTAAATATTTTTCCTTTGGCTAAATGTGCCATCGTGTCCTTCATTAGTGGCAGCAGGTAAACATTCCCCCCCCCACAGCATTTAACCCTTTTTAATCCATGCAGAGACTCATCCTTTTTTTCACAAAACAACACCGGAGCAGCCACCCACTTAGCCACCCATCTAACCAACACCCACTTCGTTGGTTAGATGAATTTCCTGCTTCAAAGTCTTATCAATAAAGGCCTGCAGTTCATTTAACTCTTGCTGAGACATCAAATACATTTTTGGCTTGGCAAATTTTGCCCCAGGGGGGATTTCTATGCTACAATCTGTGGGGTGATGGGGCAGGAGTGCATCAGAGCCCCACTCACAGAATGTTTCCTTGAGGACCCATTATTCCTTTGATATTTTTTTCCTTGCCTTCTATGAACTCCTGCACTGCAGTCCCCAATTCCCTTGTAACCTTGGCTCTTTTGGGGATTTCTCTCCTGCTCTTCCCTCCAGTTGGGAATGGATTCTTAGAAGCCCCTTCCTCCAGTTCACAAGAGGGTTCCATTTGTGGAGCCAGGTTAATTAAGGTGATAACAGCACTTCAATCCCAACACAGAGTCCTGACCAACCTGGTTACTGGCAAGGAAATCCTGGCAAGGAATCCGCCAGAGGGTACTCTTCTGGAGTATGAACAGATGTCTCCAACACCCATGTCTCCCATGCCCCTCCTCCTTATATCCCAGCCAGGGAAGGGCTTGTTAATGTATCTTTCTTTTCTTAGATAGCTGGCCCTCAGACCTGTGTTGCTCTCCTTTTCACACTTCTCTATGCATACACGCATCTGGGACAGGGTCCAGCTGTTTCTCCCCCATGCTCATCTCTGGCCCTGAAAATAGCTGTCTCTCTGCCTGAGTGTGGATAGATGGGCCCTGCTCTGAATCTGGCTCTGAGACCTCCTGTTCCTCAGAGCCTTCTGCTGGCTCTGATGGTAACCCCCTCCATCTCCTCTGACTCCTCTGACTTGACTGCCAGCGAAGACAAACCACAACAGTGGGTACCCTCAGTGTCCTCAGTCTAATCTAAGTTTCTCTATCAGCTTGGGACTAATCACACATCTGGTGCACCCTGAATCCAAAAGGACTAACATCTTCCCCTGGGTGCCTACCAAAGGAAGCTCCACTGGGATGGTCACAGGGATCATATATTGATTTGCCTGTTGATAGGGGGTCGTCATCAGAGTCAGTCTCACTCTCCTCCAGTGGGGTCAGAATTCCCAGCTCCTCCTGAGCAGGAGGGGTGAACTGAACAACCTCTGCCCCCTTCAAGGCTAATTCACAGTGCCTCAGTGGCTACTTCTCAAGCTTCTTGTCCCCAGCAGCCAGGCGTTTGGGACTTAGTCTGACCAAATGGCAATCAGCTGTCCCTCCTTACCACACTTGAAGCATGCTGTGGACCTCAGTTTGGGTGCAGGCCCACTTTTGGCAAGCTTTGGGGGGGCTTTATGAGCAGGAAGGAAGGACTTGCTGCATCTGAGGTTGCCATAGTGCCAATCTCTGGCCAGATCATTTTTTAGCTCATCTGCCAACACATGCCAACATTGGAGTTCTCTAAGTGTCCCTTGGGAGACATAGTTGTAATAGATTTCATAGTTAAGCCCATCCTTGTAACATTCCATCAGGACTTACTCAGGCCAGGTGGCCATATGGCAGGCTAGCTCAGGAACTCATTTGGATCCTAGCCTTGCATTTGGCTAGAGGTCCTCGAACCACCGATGAAGTGTCACCATAAATTGGTTGTAGTTTTTTAGTTGGGGGAAATTGTTCATGTGAAGAGTAACCATCCACTCTGCTGCAGCTCCTTCCAGGGCCATTGTGACACATCTCACTCTGACTGCCTCTGATCCCAATTCATCTCCATATTCCTGCATCTGTGATTCCAGACTCAGGCAAGGAACAATTCCAGAGCTTTGGTATTTTACTCCCAGTAGAAGAACCTTAGGAATTCAGTACCTCTGGGGATTTCCCCCTGCCCATGGGAGGGGGGGGGCTGAGCCACTGCAGTGGCTGTTGACTGAGCAACTGCACCTGGAGTTGTCTCTGTGGAGCAATGGAGGCTGCCACTGCAGCTGTGGAAGTGGCAGCTTCCCCTGCTGCCTGTTTGGTATGCCCTTGTGATGGCTGGGTAGGCTTCTGGGCAAAATTTTCTGAGCTCTCCAATGCAATGCATGGCTTAGCATGAGGTCCTCTTTGTCAGAGTCAGGCAGGGCAAAGTCTCCACGCTGCCCCTTGGTGAAGGTCACCCCTGGTGGGCGCTTCTCAGGATCATCCAACTGTCATGCCTAGCAACCATCTGGCTCAGACTGGTTCCTCATTGAGTTGCAGCTCCTTCACTCACTTAGTCTCATCTTGATTCACCCATGCCCAAGGAGAGTTGATCTTGGGGCTCTGGACTCTTTTCGGTTGCTCCGTGGGTTGTCATTGAGTGCTCAGCTCCCACAGTAGACTAGGATCTCCAGGTTGGCTGATAAAGCAGATCTTGCCTAATGTCAGCCCTGCCTCCATTCAAAACTCAAGAAAGAAAATCCCCAACTCCATTGAATTAGGGAAGAGATACTTTTACTAAGATTGAAATGAAAGCAGCGAAAGAAAGGCAAGATCTTATTCAAAAGGTGCAAAGGTTACACATTGAAATTACCAGGGGTGAGATTCTACCGGCTCAGACTGGTTTGAGTGAACCGGATGTTACGTTTTAATCTGGTTTGCCAAACCGGTATTTCAACCGACCGACTGGCCCTACCCACCCCACTCCACCCCTCCCAGGAGTCACCATGCAATGCAGGTAAGTGCAGGGTCTATGCAGAGACTCTGGGAGGAGGAAAAACAGGCCTTCCAGAAGTGCGGAAATGGGTCTGTTTCTGGCTTCCTGTGGGCCTCCAAAGCCCGGGGGAGGCCTCTGGACCCTTGGGAAGGTGAAAAATAACCTTCCTGGAAGTATAGGAAGTCCGGAAATGGGCCTGTTTCCAGTTTCCAAGTGGGCCTCCAGAGCCTGGGGGAGGCTTCCTGGATCCTTGGGGAGGCAAAAAAACGGCCCTCCCAATAGTACCCAATGTCCAGAAACAGGCCTGTTTCTGGCTTCCGGTGGGCCTCCAGAGCCTGGGGGAGGCTGTTTTTGCCCTCCCAGAGGCCCAGGGGAGGCCTCTGGACCCTTGGGAAGGCAAAAAACAGCCCTCCCGATAGTACCGGAAGTCCAGAAATGGGCCTGTTGTTGGCTTCCAATGGGCCTCCAGAGCCCGGGGGAGGCTATTTTCGCCCTCCCAGAGCCCTGGGGGAAGCCTCCAGACCCTTGGGAAGATGAAAAATGGCCCTCCTGGAAGTTCCAGTAGGCCAGGCCCACCATGGCCACACCCACCCAGCAACCAGGCAACAGGGATTACTGGGGGTTTTGAATCCCACTTCTAAAAGTTACCCCCAGTCTCTCCCTCAAGGGTCCAGCATTGCAAGTCCAATCAAAGTCCAGTATGATGTTGTAAGAAAGCTCCTCTTCGGATATTTCTTACCTCTGGAGTCTCAGGATGGTTGGCTTTGACAGAGTATAAACAACTCCATTTGGCAGTGCCATAATTCATGAGTGCAAACTTCCCTAGCCAGTGGTTCACTTCTAGAATTCTTTGTTCTCTTACCGGATGTTGTCCATTCATTGGCAGTACAGATGAAAAAACTACTTTTTTAAAAAACAATTTTATTTGGGTTTTCACAAAACAAAAAGAAAAATAGAACATATTTTTTTAGTGAACAGCATGGTTCCAAGTTTTCATATCTCCATACAGATATAATTTCAGTAACATATTCATTTTTCATATTCAGTTTCTTATCTTATCACTACTTTATATATTTTCTATTTATTCTTACTCAAATACCTCCCTCACGCTTGTTTTATAGTTTTCTCATTTATTTCCGGATCTATTTCATTTCCTTTTTAAACTTTCCATATCCTCACAATCATTATACTTGTACTTTTGTCTGTCCTATTTACAGTTTCACTACATATTCTTATATCATCATTTCCCAAAAGATTCCTCCAGATTTCAAATATTACAAAACAAGGTTTCCCCTGTAATTACCATCTAGAGTGTGTCACCTCAATTATCTTGTAAATAATTCCCTTTCAAATCCCATTATACATTCTACTTTTAAATTGTCCCCTTAAACAATTGTAACATTCATCTCCTAATAACTATATTATAACATAAATCCCTTTTCAATCAGATTTTGCATGGTACTTCCTCCTTCAATTACCTCTAAAATATTTTAAATTTCAGTGATAAAAGAGAAAAAAGCAGAATAAATCTTTAGTCAATTCACATTCATCCTAGAACCTGATATTAATCTCCTTACAGTCCTTCTCATAATTCTTTTTAGTTATGTTTTATGGATCATTAATATACATTGATATTCATATTTTCTCTATCCTTCTCATATTCATTTCAATTACATTTTATAAGTATACATATTTTCATATCTCTATAGTTTGACTGTTAACAAACATTCCATTGATTAACAATACCAGTTTCATCTTCCACTTTAATAGTATACATCTTCCTATTTTCTACATAGTTTATTATTTCTAATATATTTATACAATTCTTTGTCACCTTGCAGTGACATCTTGCACCTCTCTCTTAAATATATATTCAGCCGTTATCTCTGTGTCTTTCAAACAATTTCTTTTTATTTTTGTTTGTTTCCCATATTTCTTTATTTCCTGATTCTGTTTCTTGTAATTTCTTTTCCCCTTTATTTTCCCCCTCTTTTTCTCACTCCAATTTTTGTCCATCTCCTTTTTTGATGCTTCCTTCTGTAATCCTCCCTTCTGCTCTTTCCTTGTATTATGTTTATTTTTCAAACTGTTCTTTTTTTTTTAATTACCTCCTCTGGTCTCCAGTTTTTAAATCCCTTTTCCCTTCTTTTCACTTCAAACCTCATTGTCCCAATTGTTTATTAAAGATCCTTTGAAGCTCCCTCATACTTCAAAACCGCCATTTCCAGAAATTGTAGATCAAAGTTACACAATTCTCCTTTCTCTTGCAGCTGTTCTTTTATGTTTTTAGTTCCATTTTCAATTCCAGAAAAAGTTCTACAATCTTTCAACACTTCTCAATACTTGTAAACAACCAAAGTCCCCTCTAGTAATCCATTATCCAGAGTTTCTAAAGTCATCAAACAGTCCCAGAATAGTTTCTTCTTACTTCTTTCTTTGTTGCAAAGTTCCAAGCTCCACTTTCACTTTCAGGGGGTTCTGTTTTTTTGTAGCAAGATTTCACTTTCTTTATTATTCTTTAAAAATCTTTTAAAAGTTCACATTTAAATTCTTTTAGCATCAGGTGGCACTCTCTGGTATATTCAAGTTCCATCCCCCCTTTTTTTCTCCACTCTTTCTCCTTTTCTGGCTTTTAAATTTCAAACATTCCTTATCTTCACTTTGCTGCTTACAATTGCAGCTTTAGATTAGCCGAATTAGTGTTACAATTGTTTTACACTGATTTCTCCTTCAGGCTTTTCTTTCAAAGTTCAAAGCCACTTCAAGCTATCAGATCTTTTTTTCCCTTCTTCTTTACTGCTTCTTTAAAAATCTTTTTCAAAAGTTCTTAGGTATTTTAATTCCAGGGTATCTTGTATTCAGATGTTAATTCTGCTTAGCCTGGTCGCTCAGGCTAATCCCTTCTTCCACACTCCTGCACATTTTTGTCTGGTCTTCTTTGGGGTGGCCATTTTTGACCACCTCTGCAACAGCCTTCAGAGAGGAGTATTGCCAAGCCAGTGAGGAGAGATGTGGCTTCCCTTAACCCAGCTGGTGGTCTCCCCCTTCTTCACCACCTCTACAGGGTGGCTTTGGCCCTAAATCTGATAAATCAGGGTCCTCCAGCAACAAGCCCAAACTGAAACCACAGACGATCGCGGATTCCAGTATGACACTAAGGAAGCCTAACCGGAAGTCCCCAGATGAAAAAACTACTTGTGCACCTAGGTCCTTGACTTTCTTACCTAGCTGCTCATAATCATTCAATACTTGGCATGAAGGGCCAGGACAGGCATGTCTTGTTAGTAGTGAGAGCAGTATGGCAAAGATAATTTGGGTCAGGGAAAGGAAATGTGTAACAGGCATCTCAAATGAAGACTTTGGTAACTATTTCATCCATTGCAATTTCAATTCAAGTCTCTGTTTATTACATCATCATTTATTGTCTAAGTCAGTGGTGGGATTAAAAAATAATTTAATAACTAGTTTGGCAGAATTAAATACCTAAGTTTTTGTTGAGTTCGGTGAACTAGCTCTAAAATGGCCAGACTAACATGCATTCATGTGCCTCCAATCCCTTATTTGATGCAATCTGGCTTTGCAGCAAGCAAGGAGGTGAGAGGCATGTGAATGCACACTAGTCTGGCATATCAAAAAAATGGGTTTTTTCCCCCACTCATGGATTAGTGTATACTATTTTGAGTCTGAACAAAAAATTTTAAAAAGTATGAATGGCAGATTCTTGCACTTACTTGGACACTGCCGTTAGAGGTTTGGAATAAAGTCTGGAGAGATTAAGGAGGCGTTGCATGCAAAACATGTGAACTAAATTCTCAACACAGCTTACATTTACACCACAACTTAGAGGAAGAGGTATCCCTTCTTAGTGAAAAAGGATGGGTGCATAGGAATAAATAAGAAAAAAATAAATAAGAAAAAAACCTTGAAAAATCAAACTTAAAAAAGTCAAACTTAACACCCCCCCCTCAACTTTTTTTTTTTGAAATTTTTTTTATTAATTTTCTACAAGACACACATGACATACAAAACA
>BHFT01072438.1:0-10953 GCA_004320025.1 Laticauda laticaudata
ACCAGGAGTATTTCTAAATAAAATGAATATGTGAGAAAAAAAATTCTGTGTAATGAAGGCTAAGATTTCCATTTTTCTTTTCTTGGGATCAATTACAAATCCACTAACATTATTTCAAAAACTTTTTATTTTTTTTTCTCACCCTTCAAATTATACTCTATTGTCTATCACCCTATGTTTTCTCCTCTTTTTTGTCAATAGTATATTGTGACAAACTCTTTGTGAATATTGTTTTTGAATTATATGTAGGGTTTTTTATGTATACCATTTCACCTGGAAAACTTTTTTTAAAAAACTGGTAACTGAACATGGAACTGGTAACAAATAATTGGCTACAAATGGACCACAGATTATTTTTATATATATAGTGATTGTATTCTGGTGATTTTGTAAAGATATGTTAATTGTGTGCATAAAGGGTTGGTAATTTATACTTCATTTGTCTTTTGTGATTAACTTTGTATTTAATATTGAATGTATTTAGATAGAAACCTCAGCTACTTCAATGTAGTAGAGGTTTGAAATCTAAATAGCTTTCTAAATAGAATGTCATGAGTAAGCTGCTAAAATTAATTGTGCTGTTCTTTTAGGTTTCAATCCATCAGAAGCCAAGATTCGTACTCCTGATGGAAAGGTATGGTGTGAAGAGGAATTTTTGAACCTCAGTAGAGAGTTATGTCAAGATTTAGAATTCCAGTTGGCAGGTAAAGAGCGAGAGTAATTTTGTGAATATTTACATTAAAAGCAGTGATATTATATATTTAACCTACTTATCTCATAAGCCTGTAATTAATATTTTGAAGCCCTGTAAATGTAAAGAAATAAATAAAATTGGTAAGTTAATTCATACCTTGTTTCAGTGAGTTCTGATTTGAAAGTTAATAATAATTGCTATAACATACTCCTGTAGTTCTGATGGGAGTTTGCTTGATACACTAATGATTCTTCAACATATTTTTCAGAAGAGGATTTGACTGCAATAAAGACACCTATTGAAAAAAAAGAGAAAAAAGGACACAAACCAGTGCGTAAAACTCAGAAGATTGCACAGCTCTCAAGTCCTTATTCTAAATCAGGTGCATTTTATTTTACTTTTTTTTGTATAACTATTGTGAGCCACCAAGAGCCATTGACAGTCAGGTGGCATACAAGTTTTATCATTTCATTCATTCATTCACTCATTCATTTATTCATTCATAATAATCATCAGTGCTGGCTTATACTTTTCAAGAGAGCTACTTCCATATGTCTGAGGGCTGTAGTCATATTCTCTTATCATCCTTTTGCTTGCGTATTGTTTCCTCAAATATGATATATTAACAGCATGTATCATGTTAACCAAACATTGCAGATCCATGACCCTATGCTAAAGTGAAGATCTTAAGTTTCACTGCAGGAATGTTGTAGATTTTCTCAGTATTCTCTGTAGAACACATTGAGGGATATAAAGAGAGACAAAGTTAATGGTAAGGAAAGATCAAAGGCAAGGGTAGCTAGCTTTAATTTAAGAATGCAAGAAATTTAAAATACATCGGTAAAAAATGAATGCTAAGAAAAAAAAATGCAGAGAAAAAAGTGGGAAGGGAAAAAATAAATTTTCACAAAGAAATGCCTTCTCCCTTCATCAAGGCAAGTACAAATAATTTCAGCAAATTATTACCTTTCAGCCAAAGGTTTATAAACAATTTCAACCAAAAATCCCATATGTTTTATCTGTTATTTGCTAATAAGGCCTGTCATTCAATCTGTCTTTCATGTAGTCCTCAACCTACATTGTTGCTATGAATTTTTTCAGATTTAAAATACTTTTTTAACATTCTGTATTCGGGGCCTCTTCTTTAAATAATTTTTAGTTCTTTCCGGTTGCCTCTAGTAGGCTGCTTTTAAGGTCATAAGCTTCATGTATTTTAATAGGATTCTGTCATGCCCCTGTTGGAATCTGATTCAGAGGGGAAGGCTGAGCAGCTGACAGGGAGTGGGAGTGTGGCTCCCTTGGCTGTGGCAGAAACTGGGGAAGGGCACAGCCTGGCTGGGCAGAGCAGGGAAGAGATAGAACAAGGCAGAGGGAATTTGGAGGAAGACCCAGGCCCACCCCTCTTTATCCTAGGTCATGCAGGGAGGAACCGATAAGGGAGCAACATGAGTTGCATGGCTTACGGTGGAGAAAAGGACCCCGATTCCCTTCATTAGCTGCAGCTGGAAACACAGTGTTTATGTCCTTTTTCTTGGTTTAGGTGGTGCCAACACAATAAGTACAGCATCCTGGAGAGACGGACAAAGACTAGCAAAGAAAATACTGGGTCCAGTGCCTAAAATAGAGCAGCCAAACACTCAGATGTTGTCTAGTGACAGGAATGAAAAAGATATATCTATTAAAACCGGTAAGTTAAATATATATTTGGGGGAGGGGGGGTTGTGTATGCATGTGTGAGATTTTTTATGCCAATGAAAAGCAACTGTTCACTTTATATCTCATATACTGAACAAAATAGAACTTAATTCTGAACAATTATTCTTTTTTGCACACAGTTCTTTTAATAAATTTTTAAAATAAAAATTGGTACCTTCACTTTAAAGGCTGAATGAATACCATACAGCAAGGGCCCTACCCCAGGCCATGGCTCAATACTGAACTGTAGCCTGTTGAAAATTGGGCTGTGCAAGGGTTGCATAAGTACATGAAGCTGCATTTGCACAAGCAACACACACATGTGTGAAATTATCCCCTCTCCCTAGAACTGGAAAGGTTGGGGTCTGCTGCTTTATAACACAGAATTATTAATGTATTCCTTTTTTTAAGAGAGACAAAATAATAATAGGTGTAAATAAAATCTTAAGATTCACCATGCTTGACTATCCAACAATATTTCATGAAATATTTTGCTACTAGTAAAGGAATCTTCAAGGAAAAAAATAATAAAAATTGTTATCACTTTGGGAGGAAGGCACTGTGATTTTGAAGTATTAATTTAAATTGCTCCATTGTGACCACGCCCAGTTTTGCAAAATTGCAGTTATATAATAGGCTATATTCTAGAGCAGGAGTGTCAAACTCAAGGCCTCGGGGCTACATCCAGTCCACAAAGTGCCCATGGGGATGCCCAGGAAACAGTGAAGGAGTGGCATGCGGTGCCTCTGCAGCCTTCCCAAGCTCTGTTTTTGCAGGAGGGTTGCAGGGTGCTGTTGCAGTTGAAATGCAGCTTGCAAGGGCCATGTCCAGTTTTCCCGAACTCCGTTTTTGCTGGCAAAGGGTTGCAGGCGGACGTCACAGCCGAAAACAGAGCTCGGGAGCCCGTTTTCACTGGCAGAGTGCTTCGGCCACCACAGGCACTCCTGACATGAGTGATGTTGAGCTGACCATGCCCACCCTGGCCACATTCAACCTGGCCCTCAAGGTCAAACACAACCCTGATGGGCCCCTCAATGAAATCAAGTTTGATATTCCTATTCTAGAGCCTATATACAGTATGATTATGCTGTAAATCAGGGGTGTCAAACTCATGGCCCAAGGGCCAGATGTGTCACACGCTGGCCACGTCCACCCCCGTTTTAACAAAGGGGAAAAAGTTGTGATACATCATGTGATGACAACATGACGCCACAAGTTTGACACCCATGCTGTGAATAATTTCATTAACTAATTAATTAATTAGATTTGTATTGCTGCCTATTCACCATGGTGACTCAAGGCGGCTTTATGCAGCAAATTCTCATGGGTGATCCAGTTGAAAATCTGAGAACGTGAAAATTATAGCCCTAACTAATTCTTTCATGATTAGTTTCAAAGTTGTATGTATTCTTTTTCTGCTAATGGTTAAAAAATATTACATTGCATTTGCATGTTATTTTATTGCCCAATATTATTTCCAACCTTTTAAAAGTAATTTTTCTTTATCAAATAATGTAATTTCTGGGTATAGTGTTCAAATTTCATAAAATAAGATAGATTAAAAAAATGATGCCCATCAAATAATGTACCCAAATACTGGATATTAAAATGAATATGCTACCGGTACTTTGAATCTTAGTTCCTTGGTAATGCTAAATTCTGATCTTACCCCCTCTACTTCCCTCCAATATCTTCAGCTCAAATAACAGAAGCTGACTGCAATATGCCTGTGGCTGTAAAACCCCTCACAACATGTCCTGAGCATTCATCGAGCAAAATAAGAGGAAAGAATAACCCGAAGAAAAAAGATGCTGCTCCTCACAATGAGGGACTGGGAAATGATCATGTAAATAAGGATTTCTTGCCAGTAGAAATCCGTGGGATTCTTGATGATCTGCAATTGGATTCTGTAGCTCAGGATTCAGAGATGAGGAATGAAATATGTCACAATCAGGAATCAGAACCACCCCTATTTTCTAGAAGTCACAGTCCAGGCAAAAAAAAATCAGACAAAGTTCCCACCAGTGAAGACACTCAGTTTATCTTAAAGAAGCGCCACTATGATGCAGATGAAGTGCGCCAGTATATTGTGAGACAGCAGGAGGAAAGGAAGAAGAGACAAAGTGAAGAAAAAAAAGCACAAAAGGAGGCAACACAGCAAAAAAATAAAAGACTCCAGGAACTTTACAAGAAACAAAAAGAAGCCGTTGCCAGTAAAACAAAGACAACATCAACATCTGAAACGGTCACTAAACAATTACAAGAAACTTATTCTAAATTGTTCATGGAACAAACATTGCTGGAGAATCCAGCACTCTCTGTTCAAGAAGTTCAGGTAGGTTGATAAGAGTTGGGATAGTTTCTGTGTTTTTTCCATGTTACTTTTTTAAAAATTGCATACAATAAGCAATAGCTTCTATTTGTTCATTGTTGCATTTACAACATGCCATTTACTTGAGCTTACCACCTCAAGAATATTAACACTTGGATATTTTTTCTGAGATGTAAAGGTGAGATATTTCAGGTTAGCTAGGGTTTAGACTTTATCCCCTTAATACTATTAAAGTTGTTGAGGTAATTCAACTAAAAGAGACTAGTCAGAGTGGACTGTTAAATCCCATGGTTGCCTAAATCAGAATCAGAATCAGAAGCACAGTATAGCATTAATAAGATGTGTAAGAAGATGTGAATAATAGCCTCATTAAGACATTTTCTAAAACCCAGACAGAGACAAAGTAGACATCAGCATCTGGCCCTTTGTTAATCCTAGTTGCTCCTGCTCTTTCTACACTAAGGAAAGACCTGAAGATTCATTCTGGATATGTTTAGCTGAACATATTTAGGAAACCATCATGTCCGTTCAGACCTTGATTATACAGCTATAACACTCATGGGGTGTAAGACTTGGCTATTTATCTGAGTCATTATATAGCTGTTACTTTATTTAATTGGTGTTGAAAAGATCCATATTCAAATCCTTAATTAGTCATGAAAGTCATGGGGAAGTATAAGTATTGATTCAATTTGTACTTAATTTTATTTAAAAATGTCAATTTTTTTTCCCAGTCCAAACCAGGATATCAACCATCTGGAGAATCTGATAAAGAGAACAAGGCTCAGGAGCGTCCTGTTAGTGCATCATCCAGTAGTGATATGTCTCTCTCTGAGCCTCCTCATCCTCTTGTGAGGTAAAGTATGCATTCGGGGTTTGGAAAATAGAACACGCTAAATATCAGAGATAATGGTTTTATATATGATTTAGCTATTCAGCTTTTATAGCAGTTGATAATATTGAAATATTTTTCCAAATCTTGAAAATATATTTACTAATTTCAATGCTCATAAAATTCTTAAATATTTCATGAAAAGCAAGATGCCACTTCATAGGTAATTAGAAGTGAAATAGAATTCTTTTTGCATATTCAAAGCTATGATTCTTCAGGAATGCAAATGAAAAGTGCAAGATTATATTGTATGAAGAATTCAGATTCACTTTAAAATATTCAAATTTGGAGCCAGTAATATGTTTTATGATTATCTACTCTACTGTTGTTAAACTGTATTTAAATGTTAAATTCATGTATGGACTGTTAGCAGTCTTGATGGTAGATGGAGTGTTTAGTTAAGTTGAGTGGGTAGGCTGAAAAGAAAAACAAAGAACCCAGTAATCCACAAGTCTATTTGAGAATCTTTATAGTTTAGATAAATAAAAAATAGAGTGTCAATAAAAAACAAATCCAGTTTTAAAAAATCAAGGAACTTGATTTTTAAAATCAAACTTAATTAATCAAAAGAACAATTAATCAACAAACCACATAAATTTCATTGCCCTCTTCCCTGAAGTCAATCATCCAAAATACTTACATCCTTGGCCACCATAAGTTTATTAATTCTTAGTACAGGTGATTATTTTATAATTAAATTTTAAACTTTATTGTTGTAAACTGATGACAATTCACTGGATTATTTACAGAGATAATACACTGGAGCCTTTAAGAATTCATCCAGAGAAGCTGAGTTCAATAGCACAGTTTCCTAGCTCAAAATCTGTTTTGAATGGAGCTTTTTTCTCTCAGCTTTTATCTTTGGATAACATGGGTATCTTGCAAAAGGATTTTGAATCAGTAACATCAAGCAGAAGGAGCCATAACACAGCTATGGGATCCATGTCTTCAACTCCTCAGCCATTTATGTCATCTACTGTACAACCCACCATTAATCATTATAAACATAAATTGGACCGTATTGAAGCCCTAAAGGCAACTGCAGCCTCTCTTTCAAACAGAATTGAAAGCGAAGCCAAAAAACTAGCTGGGGCTGGCATTAATTATGAAGCAGCATGGCATACTGAACATGACTTGTTGGATCAAGGCGATACCTCCTGGGCAAAAGCCAGCAGCCCTCCTGTGAAAGAAGATGATGTCTTTTCAGCCAGGCTTCAGAAAATGTTGGCAACCTGCAATTCGCATACAACTTTTGATGATAACCCTCCTGGAATGGAAAATCTTAATGAGTTTAAAAAGCTCCCAGAGTCTATTAGTCCTCATACAGGTGCTCTTGGTCTTCCAGGCAATAATATACCTGAAGAAATATTAGGAAATCTGTCTCAAAAGCAAACATGCTCTGCTGGGCCTGAAAACAACCCTGCAGTTCCGAATGATAGTGGGGATTCCATAAGTGAAGGTCTACTCAGCGATGGTCTTCTCTCTGAGGAAGAAGGTGAAAAGCCTTATAATCCATCTTTGAAGATTGCTGAGGCATTAAATGAAAAAGAGTTCTGTGTTGCAGATAAAACTGGTTTTGAAACCATAAAAGAATTTCAGAAGGAGGCAGAAAATTATTTACCTATTTTCACACAGATTAGAAATGGTCCAAAACCATGGGAAGAACTTGTCAAGGGAAGTCCACATAGTGTGATCAACATTTTTACAAAATCTTATCAGTTGTGTGGGAAAGGTAAGCAAATACAAACTTTTTGATATCTCTGATATTTTGTTAGGTAAATAATTAAATGAATATTTCTTGAAATCCTGTGTTGTATATGTATGTCTACTTTTGCTGATATATGCTAATATGTATAAGATTTTAAATTTGTTTTGGAAATGTCGGCTGCTGTACTTTTTTGCAATGAAGTCAATCTTTTGTTAAAAAGTTCCACCTCTTTGCATTGCTAGGGAAAGAATATACTTTCTTACTTCTATGTGTAGCTATTTAGAATTTTCCGAGTTGTTTTGTATAATTGGTCTTTGAGTCATGATTATTTTACCCATTTGCATACTCTGTGTTAAACCTTTGTTGAAATATAAATTATTCTGAAATATTGATTGTATTTCATTTTCACTTTCCTCCTTCTGCCAGGATCTGAAGAACATGCAGGACAGGGATCATCAACACATCGACCTTTACTTCCTGCCATGAGCCCTCCAGATAGTACTGCTTCCTATGAGGATGATTTCATCTCATCACAAGGTAGTGGTACATCAGTGGACAAAAAGTCTACACCTGAGCACAGGTAGATATTTTTCAAATGGATGATGAAGCTATAAAATAAAAGGTGAAAACTTATTTTAATTGAATAACATGTGGTTACATATATAATTGTATAATAATGTCTTAATAGTCTTAGTCTAGTTTTCTTTAATGATACAAATTGCTATCTGAAAATTCTGAATTCTCAGCTGTAAAATTTTAGTATTCCAACATTTTTGTTAGAATTTGTGATGACCTGGGGCGTGGCACAAACACAACACAATTACATAAGCAAGAAAAGTCCCTTTAGTACCTCCAATTTTGCTCCCAATGTCCAGGTTACCTTTGGCTGGAGAATAAAATCTCCCAAGAATAGTGGAGGAAATTCAGTCCAAAAACAAAGTATATACAAACTGTAAATAAAACTCCACACAAACCAGACTGCAGTAATTCATTTGACAGGGCAGGAGAAGGAATTGCAGACTTGAAAGATCAGCAAAACACACACAGGTGGGAAGATGCCAGGAGCCCAGATAAGCCACTGACAATAACAGATAATTCATCATTTGCTGGCTGTGCGCAACTCCTCTTTTTAAACACCGTGTTCCCAGCTGCAGCTTCTTAAGGGAATCAGGGCCCTTTCCTCCCGCATAAGCCACGCAACTCACATTGCTCCCTTCTCCATTCCTCCCAACATGCCCTAGGATGAAGAGAGGGTGGGCCTGTGTCTTCCTTCAAATTCCCTCTCCCTTGCTCTACCTCTCCCCTGCTCTGCCCAGCCGGGCTGTGCCCTTCTCCAGTTTCTTCCACAACCAACGGAGCCACACTCCCACTCCCTATCAGCTGCTCAGCCTCCCCCTCCGAATCAGATTCCGACAGGGCCATGACAGAATGTTATAAATTAGGACTGCTAACTTCTATTACAGATAGATCTGGACTTACAACCAGTTTGTTAACAACCATTTCACAATAATGACTGCCTTGGAATGGATGCTTTACAGCTCATAAAGCACTTCTGGCTATCGTAAAACCTTGTGCTACCCCCACTCTTGGGTCACAAGATCTTATTTGGGACACTTGGCAGTAAGTTTCCAATATCTGGCAATCATGTGACCACCACTTCCAGTCTTGTCTGCCAACTTCCCCAGAAAGCTAGGGGAGAAGCAGGCAGAGGAGTTTTCAAATGGAGGGGACGTAGGATTTGAGATCAGTTCTCCTAGTGCACCAAGGGATTTCTCCTCTCTGTGCAGGGAGAGGAAATCTTTCTGCACACTGAAGGAATGGACCTCAAATCCAATGGGAATGGTAGTGAACACAGCGAATGTCTATGGAGATTCTCAGTAATCCAAGTCATAGTTGTCTCAAAGATGGGGTTTTTTGGCTCAGAGGCAACTGGATTGTGTTTTCCCCCCTTGAGGAAGAAGAAAATATTTCACTTCTAATCCAAGAAGCTTCATCAGTTGTGATGGTGGGCAGATGGAAGGATACAGTGGTGGAATTCAAAAATTTTTACTACCGGTTCTGTGGGCGTGGCTTGGTCATGTGACTAGGTGGGTGTGACTTAATGGTCACGTGACTGGGTGCACGCGCTTGGTGGTCATGTGACTGGGTGGGTGTGGGCAATTCAATGTCACTCACATCAAGGGGTGCCTCAACTGGCCCCTCCCCTCCCATCCGCCATATCTTGTCACCCAGCCTCAACTAATCATAGTTCTGTAAAAATGTGTCACTGCTTTTGGACTTTATTATCTGCATCCATCAGATGTACTTTACATGGACCACTGAAAGGAGGAAATGCCTGTCACAATGCTTTACTCAGAGGTGTGAATAGAGGCGAGGCTTTAGGGGCTACACACAACGAAAGGGAGGGGAATGTATTTTTCCAGAAGCTCAGGAGGCACACAAGAAGCAATGGGTGGAAACTGAACAAAGAGAGAGAGCAACCTAAATTAAGGAGAATACTTTCTGACAGTGAGAAACAATTAACTCCATGGACCTGCTTTGGTCCCCAGATTTCTGGGTGAGTAGTCACCTGGAAAATTTTTTAAATGATGGACAGCCATTTCTCTGAAATGGTAATAGGTTCCCCCAAAAGTCCCTCTTAATGTATTCTGGACACACTTTCCAGGACCTCTACTCAAGATTTCCTTGCCTTGAGGCAGGGGGTTGGACTAGAAGAATCTCCAAAGGTTCCCTTCAACTCTTTTTAAACACAGTGGTATTGTTATGCTTGGACTAATTGACATTGAATGAGTGTAAAACTGAGAAAATATGTGGTAGCCCTGGGCAAAGAAAGGCAGGAGAACACTCTGAGTGTAAGAACAGCGTAAAATATTAACAACTGATAAATAATGGAACAATTAAAAATAATAGCACAAGAGTTTTCTTGTCCTCTCTATCGCCCTTCCTATTTTTCTTTTTCTTTGTCCTCTTCTGTCTTTCTACTCCCCTTCCTTTCTTTTTCTCTTATATACACCACACTCTCTCTGCTCCCTATTTCTTTTTCTTGCTGTCTCTTTCTTCCTCGTTTCTTTCTCTCTCCTTCCTCTTGTCTTTTATAATTTTCTTTCTTCTCCTCTCTCTTCTTTCTTTCTTTCTTCTTTCTTTTTTCTTGTTCTTTTATTTCTTTCTTTACTTTCTTTCTTTCTTTTCTTTCTTATCTTTCTTTCTTTCTTTCTTTCTTTATCTTTCTTTCTTATTCTTTTCTTTCTTCCTTGCCTTCTGTCCTTGCCTATCCTTCGCTTCCTTCCTTCCTTCTTCTAACTCCCAGGTCACTTTACTCACAAGGGGAAGTGAATCCAGCAATATAGAGAAATTCTGCAGGTGAAACGGCTTGCATTTTGAAAGGCTCCTGCAAACTGTCCCAGAGCCATGGCTGGATTCCCCCCCGCCCCCCCAGCGTTCTTTCCCTCTCGCTCCAGGCACTTTAATTCACAAGGGGAAGTGAATACTTCTAGTGTCTATGAAGAATCCAGCCTTGGAACAGTTTTGCAGGTTAATGGACCGCTGCTTCCGCCACAGTCATGTGTTTTCAAAGAGGCTTGCTTGAAAATTCATGGCAGGGCCTGGAAGCAGTCCTCCTTTAAACTGGGCAC
>BHFT01072442.1:0-17323 GCA_004320025.1 Laticauda laticaudata
AGAACAGTTGAGCTAAGCCATGCCCAGGCTCCTTGCTGTCTCCTTCTTGCTCACACAGCAAATACTCTTTCAGTTTCTAAACAGCTCTCAACTCTCTCACACACTGACAGGACACTAACCAGATGAATACTGATGGATGCTGGTCGGAAGAGGCAGAAATTTTTCTCCTTATTTTCCTTCCAAAAACTAAGCCCGACCACATAGTTTTGTAGTGAAGGACGGGTATCCAGCTAGCAGGTTATACATAGTTTACAGTTTGCACCTATCTATAAAATCTTATTCAAAAATAATTTGGGGTTTGGGGGTTTGGGGGTCTTACTTCAGAGTCTTGAAAAGCAGATAACAATATTCCTTGTTTGTAATGAGATTGAATTGATTTAATTAAACTTTAATTTCTCACTTTGAGCAAGGACGTATTTCATATATATGCATTCCATAATAGTCCCGGCAACTTGAATGTTGTTACTTTAAGGCTTTAGAAAGCTGAAGATTGCATAAATATTTTCTCACCGGGATTGCTGTTGTATTATATCAAGTTCAATCCTTGATCTGGAGGAGGAGGGAGGCAAAAGAGTAAAATGGTTTCATTTCAATTTAAGCTAGACTCAATTTAGATTGTAACCCATTTGTCATCTTTATAGCCATGTAAGCTATTTAGCTTGTCTGCTATCTGCTCCTTTTGATCCAAGCCAGGGGAGAAAAAAAAAAAGATAAAGCTAGGATAAATCCTGAATGGATCTCCAAGGCTACCTGCCTCTAAATGGAACTTGGTGGGAGAAGTTTGGGTTTTCAGTTTCCCCCCTCTTGAAGATCAGGATATTAGTAGCAAAAACAAAGCCCTGGGATTTGAAAAAAGATACTTGGGGAGAAATTTGGATTCTTAGGCCATGATGCATCCTACCAAGACAAAGGTCATTCTTGCAGGACCAGGGATGAAAAGAGGTACCATAGTCCTTGACGTATACCCACAATTGATCCCAAAATTTCTGTTGCTAAGTGAGACAGTTGTTAAGTAGAGTTTGCACCATTTTACGATCTTTCTGCCACCGTTGTTCAGTTAATCACTACAGTTGTTAATACCATGTTTTTTTAAGTGAATCTGGATTCCCCGTTGACAAAGGTTGAAAAAGGTGGTCATATGACCTTGGGACCCTGCAACCATCATAAATACGAGTCAATTGCCAAGCATCTAAATTTTGATCATGTGACCAACGAACGCAAGTGTCACTTTTTCAGTGACGTCACTTCAAATGGTCACTAAATGAACTGTTTTAAGTCAAAGACTCCCTATATTGTGTCTCACTTAGTTCTGTTATCCTGATTATGGGTGGATGTTCTACCCACTGGTTCAGAAAAAAGCCTTTCCTTGACTCCTTTGTCCAAACTAATGACTGGCTACACAATTGCCACGTCCAACTCGCTACATCCAACTCACCACAGGCAACTCACCACAACCACCTCATCACAGCCAACTCACCACAGCCAACTCACCAGAGCCAACTCGCCAGCCAACTCACCACAGCCATCTTGCCACAGCCAACTCGCCTCAACCACCTCACCACAGTCAGCTCACCATAGCCAACTCACCACAGCCAACTCACCAGAGCCAACTTGCCATGGCCAACTTGCTGCAAGATAACTTGTTACAATTTAATAATTATATTTAATTATTTGTAATCAGTTAAACATATTTTAATTTTTGCCATTCAAATTTCATTCTGCCGCTTCTTTTTCATCCTTTCTTTTAGATTTTATTCCACCACATCTTTGATATTAGTGTCACTCTTATCCCACAGTGAGTTTTCTTGTGGCAAGTTAGCCATGCCTTATGGCCATGATGAGTTGGCTATGGCATGGTGAGCTAGCTGTGATGAATTGTCATAGAGCCACAGTTTAGAGTTGAGAGAAGACCAAACAAAGTTAGATCCAACTCTCTTTCTGCTCCTATCTCTGCTCTGGGGATTTTTTTCCAGGTTGGGATGTCCATGTCTTGAAAAATAGCTCTTCTGGAACTTGAAAGTGCATGGAGGGATGGATCTCACATTCCCTCTCTCTCAAGGCTCAGCCTGACTCTGCTCTCATAAGAACAAAATCTTGTGGTTCTGTTCGACAAGTTGTAGGATTTTAACTTGGTTCCTCATATTCATTCTGACATTTCTACTTTATCTACCCTTCAAGTGATGACAAATCAAGTTCTTTCCCCAAACACCATCTTACATCATTGGTCTCCAGGGGAAACTGAGTTGATAATTTAGAACAGTGCTATAATTATAAACTAAAATGACTCCACAACACCGGTTCTGTCCTAAATATATGGACCTGAGTTAAAAAGAAAAAAGAATCTGATGATAAAATTCACCATCGCACAACAGATTGACAGTTCTATGACATTTAGTGATTCCTATTTGATAATAGGAAGGATAATGAATTCTAGCTTTACTTCCATTAATCCAAAAGGATTAATGCAGGGATCATAGAACTATTTTGTTTACTCTGAGTCCTAATAAATTAAAGCCGTTATTTATACAAACATGGAAAGCGATTTATAAAAAAGATAGATGGAGAGGCAGAGCTTTGCCACCCATCTGATCACTGATCTTAACATTTATTATTACCCCAGTTATTAACCACTATAAAAGGAAGAAAGTAATTTCCCTTTTTTTCCCTTTTGGGCAAGATTGGCCTTTGCTGCAGTGGTAATGGCAGGTTCTAGTCTTGGAAAAATACAAAAGCAAGGAGCTTTTTGACATTTAAGGGTTATTGCATGAGGTAGGCTAATAGGATGGACAGACGGCCTTCCTCTGCGCACAATCACTTTCATTTTGAAACTCCCATTGATTATATTAAATATTTATAAGATTTTAAACAAACGCTCTAATACGGGGAGCTGAGATCAGACATAAAGATTCCGCTCCCATTTCCTAGCATCCAGCTTTACTTATTTAAAATGAGCAATAAGCTTCCATAACAACAACAAAAACAAAAGAAAATGCTCCTTTTTCTCCTTCGGGGAGATTGAAAATGCATTGAACATGAAGAAAAAAAAAGGTGGGGGGAGGACAGAACTTTCCTCTAAAGCCTCTGAATAATTTTAGTTTTCAGAACTTAGTCAGAAATTAGCTTGCTTATGATAAAATATATTGTAATACTTACAAACAGGAGTGCAATTATTATTTAAGGTGGGTGTGAACAAAAGTTAGTTTTTTCCTCTCCTCTCCTGAATTTTTTTCCCCTCAACATGAGATTCCATGATATTCTCCACCAGAAAATACAATGAAAAAAGAGGAAATGCCCCATCTCCTCCTGGTACTGTATTTTCTATTTCCCTAATTTATTCATAACAAAGTGGAGGTGAGTATTATAGCAATAGCACTTAGACTTATACACCACTTCACAGAGCTTCACAGCCCTTTCTAAGCAGTTTACAAAGTCAGCCTATTGCCCTCAACAATCTGGGTCCTCATTTTACCCATCTTGAAAGGATGGAAGGCTAAGTAGACCTTGAACCAGTCAGGATCGAACCCCTGGTTGTGGGCAAAGTTATCCTGCAATATTGCAGAAGGCATAATGTTCAGAAGGCAGAACTAAGGAGAAACAAATAATCTAAGAGACATCATTGCACTTGGGCAGGGTCCACACTACAGCAATAGCAATAGCAGACTTGTATACCGCTTAGACTTGTATACCGCTTCACATTGCTTTATAGCTCTCTATAAGCAATTTAAAGAGCCAGCATCTTGCCCCCAACAATTTGGACCATCATTTTACCCAACTCGGAAGGATGGAAGGGTGAATCAACCTTGAGCCAGTCAGGATCGAATTGCTGGCAGTTGGCAGAGTTAGCCTGCAATACTGCATTCTAATCACTGCATCACCAGGGCTCCTGGTTATGGCTGTATCTCCGTCCCACTCACATGCACGTCATTTACCGCCTGTAGAGATATTTTCTCATTCTAAGGATTTCACAGGCTTTTGCCTAGACAAAGAGCAAAGAGCAGGAAAAAGAGGAACAACACTCAGTCCTATTGTACAACAGATTTATTTACTGTAAAACATATGTTCTCAGATTCAGAACACACTTAGGTTTCTGGGCAAAATGCTCCTCTGATGTTAATGAATGCCAAGAGGGTTTTTCCTTAATAATTAAGAAATTCTTTGTTAAAGCGAAATAAAGTTATATTCCTCAAAGACACTCACAGATTGCAATCTAACTCTGCTGACTGCCAGCAGTTTGACCCAGACTGGCTCAAAGTGGACTCATCCTTCCATCGTCCCATGGTCAATAAAATGAGGACCCAAATTGTTGGGGGCAATGACTCTGTAAACCGCTTAGAGAGGGCTGTTAAGTGGTATATAAGCCTAAGTGCTATTGCTATTGTTATGTCTTCCCCTACAGTTGCTCTTGGCCAGATAAGATTCTTGGGTGTTTGTAGAATTCAGATCCTCATCCTGAATTTCTCAGTTCCTTTCTGTTCCCATCTCCTTTTATTTGCACCACTGCAGCCCACACTTTGGGACAGAAGAACCATTTCTTTTTATGGGCTTATGTTCAGGGTGGGGTTCTACCGGTTTGGCCTGGTTCTATAAAACTGATAGCTCCATAGAGCAGCTGACACCAAACTGGTTCACTCCGAAGATCTTCTTTTCTTCGGTTGGGCCTGAAGCTTCTTCTAGGCTGTTCTTTATTCCCTGTTAAAGCAACCTTAGTTGCTTTGCGTAGCACAGCTGAGTGTTGCACATCAGCAGGAGAAGGTTATTGCTTGCAGGAGAAGTTGATTTATAAGTACTGCGCATGCGCACACAGAAAACTGATTATTATGCCAGTAGGATCCTACCCCTGATTATTTTGTACCTTTTTAGGTCTCTTGTCCCTTCAGATACACATGTACAAGTGAGCCAATTGTTGTTGTTGTTTTAACTCCATCCATTTGGTACTTCTTCTCTGTGCTCCAGCAATACTTTCATCTTTGGGATTTCTTCTCCTTTCAGGCTTTTTGCTAAAGATCTTGCAAAAGAATCTCTGTATTTCACCCTGGCCTCATGAGGATGATGGCTGCGCTGATTATGAGGGTGTTTAAAATCTGGCTTGCTGCCTTTCGGTTTGGGCTTTCTTTACCTAAGTTATCTGAGAACCTCCAAATGTTACTCAACTATTATCTCTCTTCAACCCAAGCAGCATGGCCAATGTGAAAGATGCCAAGAGGTGTCATTAATATAGCTGGACTGCACAGAGATAATGTTGGCATGATCTGCGGAGAAAGAACAATTTCATAACATCTGGAGGATCCTGGGTGTTTCACCTTACAATAATAATATAAATTTACTGAATTTCCCTGCCTGCTTCAGAATCCGCCACAGGCTTCTTTCCATATTAAAGTGGATCACTGGTACTTTATTACAATAATAATTATTATGTGTCTTTAAGGGAACAACAAGAAATCAACTCCATTCCACTCCTGAGTTGTTCATCCTGGAGCCCAACAAGAATAACTATACCTTCATTGAGAGGCCTGGTAACAAGCAAATATTCTAATTGTATTTTGTTTGATCAACAACTTTTCAAATTGACAGGCAGAAATTGTCCACTTCTTTTTATAGATGGAGCAACATTTATTCTGCATTACCTCCTCACCATAAATCAGTACTAAAAGAGGTTTTAAAATATTGTTTGTTGGCAACAGTTGCTTGCATTTTGTTGGAAACTTAAATGAATAAGAGCTTTTCTTCGTATGATTCTGACCTAATTTTGAGAGTTATAAACCTAACTCCGGAACAGGAGGACATCTGCAATAGATAAATTACTTCAACTAATTCCTTAGCTTAATTACATTTTATCATCGCATAGCAGCATGCTGGTTTAATGCTGAATAGTAAAGATAGATGCGCTAGATAACCCTTTGCTTACTTTAAAAATATGAATTGGCATTTGATATCTTCCCTCCTGTGAAATAATATTTTTCAGATGTCCTGTTATTGGATTGATTGTTCCATTTACCATGGCCAAGTACATTATCAAAGATTTCCTTGGAAACTTCAATTTTGTTTTGTAACAGGACTTAGACTATCTTTTGGAGTACTGTGAACCACTTTTGGAGGTTTGAGATATGTTGTGATCCATTGGCGGCTGGTGAAGCTGGCAGCAGAGTCAGATAGCGAGGAAGTTGGGGGAGGAACCTGGGTCAATCCTGGAGGATGAGGAAGACTTGGACGAGGGCTCTGCATCAGAGGCAAAGATGGGGCCAGGGCAGGCTGGCAGTCATCAGCTGCTTTTGGGCTCAGACAGCAGTGAGGTGGGGGAGAAGCTGGAACCAGTTCCCAATCTGCACATGCGTGGAGCTGCCAAAAGGAAAGAACAATTACAAACTCAGGGTCCACATGGCAGTAAGGCTACAGGTGGATGATGAATTACCCCTCCCATAAGGATTATAAAAAGGAGCAAAAGGGGAGGGGGCTTTTGCAGGAAACAATTTGCTCGTTCATTTGTTCCATCATTGTGAAGATCAGTCTGTGCTGAGCCCTTCCTTGTCAGCACTGCATCTGGAAATATTTACTGGGCAGCTTTCCAAGATAGATAAGGTTTGAGCTCCTAATTATACCCTTGAAAGACTGTTTGCCAGGCCATTGGCTGAATGTGAATGCAAGAAATTCACATTTGTTTAATAAAAGGTATTTGGTCAGGACAGAGTCTGCTTCATGCATTTTGAGGAAGCCTAGGACAGAACAAGAGATGCCATGGGCGCAGCTTAAGTATGTTAAACATGGAATACAAAATGCTCCCCTAAAGACTCATTTGAGTTCTAAGCATTAAAGAAAAAAAAATAGTCTGAGTACATACATCTGTGGCAAATTTATGTTGAGAGGGAACGTGCTTTAATAGATCGCACTGTGTGGATGTGGGTGTGCATGTGTTTGTGACCATCTACACAGCCTCGCAAGATAAAAGTTATATTCAGATCTAAGTGAAAGTCTTCGGATCTATTCTTCTATGTAATGATATATTTGAATGATGTAGGGGACAGGTCTTGGGAATGATCAGATAACAGAAACTGTAGCCTGCATCTGCAAGATGGGTGGACCAAGAAGCTCCAAAGGGAATTTTTCTAAGTTCTCAGACTGTAACAGCAACAGTGGGAGAATTGTACTTTCATACTTGCAAGATTCTGTTAATGTAGCTTTACAACAAATAGAGAATTAGCTTATCCTGTTGTGTTTCCTGTCTGGTCCACCTGGTAAGGATGACAACTGGGAAAAATGTTTATTCCTTTAATTATTTCAAAAAATATTTAAAATTTAGGCACTTAAAATTTAATGTAATGTTTCTACTTAATCTGGTTCCTTAATCCATTATAAACTTTCTTAAGTTAAATTCTTGTCAAGCTTATTACTGTTGATCTTAAATTGTTTATATTATTATATTACGTTTTTCTTTAATTCTCTAACCTGGAATTATCATTCAATTGGGTGAGTTTTTTTCTTGCTGCCCTAAATATCTCCTTTAGCTATAAGAGAATTATAATCCAGAGCTATTTAAGAAATTAAAGTTTTTGTGAACCCAGTATCCTTCCAGGCTTCACTGCGTGTGAGATTGTTGACTTTACTGAAGCTCCTGGCACTCAAACTCATAAGTTAATCACATTCCTGCAGTCTCTTCACATGGAGCAACTGTCCAAAGCACAAGTTGGCAATCTCTTGGCCTTACCTTGTCCAAGGTAGCTCCATTAGCACAGGGTTATTGCCTAATCATTGCTGTCTACTGCAGTGTTGTTTCTGCTCTTTTGGAGACATCTCAGTCTGCCATTAACTCACCCCAAAGTTATCCATTCTACTCAGAGAAAATGTGATTGTGACAGTTCTTATATGATCTGTTTGATGGTCAGAGACATCTGTAACAGGCTACTATAAAAACTCACTATAAAGAAATCAATTTCATGCCTACTTTAATGGAGCCAGAATATCTCCTGCTGCTAAGAAAGACCTTCCTCTTACTTTTCAGAATATGGCCTTGATAGTTAGAGTTTAGCAGAAAGCTCACTGGTAGTGAGAACTTTTCCATCAGTACATACCTTTTCCATAACCAAAAGCAGCTGCATATGATTGGTTTTTAATAAGAGTTATTAATTTCTGATTGGCAACTAGGTATTAGGAAAGAAAATATTATTGAAGTTTGCCCAGCATTTCCATGATAGAAAACTGTCCTCATGCATTATATGTGTGTTTCTTTGTTAGTACCAGGAAAGACTGCATATGGTAAGCTGTATCAGCTATGGATTAGGTGAAAATTCAAAGCAAGACTGCGTGATTATGCAACTTGGAAAACAGCTTGTTTTGACTTGGACTGAAACCAGATTAATAGTTCTGCTTATAATCATGAAAATACATCTCCTCTTTTTTTTTAAATTGAGATCTGCAATACTCATTCTATAATTTGTGCCAATTTTTATACTCCTTTCTCAGTTTTGCTTGTCAAACTGATAGCTCTTCAAACTGAAGGAAGTTGTGTCAAGTATGACACCCATTTTAAACTGATCTTAAAAAGTGTTCTTGGAATTGTCTGGGTTCACCATCAAACTTATAATGATTGGTGCTACCTTGCAAGTAACATTAATGATGCATCATGCACACTTATGCTACCTAGGCCAGCCATCGTAGCAGTTTCAAGCATATTGATGTGCAACCCACAGACATTGATTTGTAAGACTTTTACAAAGAATAAGAAGGGGCGGGAGACAAATTTATCCAAAGAAAACTTAAGTGACACGAGAAAGATTTCTTATTGTCTCAAATGAGGAACCACAAATGGGTAGAGAAGACAATCCAATCCAATTTGACAAGTCATCATGAAAGTTTGTGAGATGTGTTCAAAAGTAAGTATTTTTTTCATATGCAAGCTTTATTTTTTTAATATATTTTTATTGTTTACAACTATAAGTATCAAGCACAGTACAACCATTTTGGTATTACTTTGCCATACATACAAAAATATAACCAAACCATTAACATTCCTACTTTTGGTACAACATTTACATTTTGATTCTAATCATCCTACTGTCTCCTCTTTTTTGCAACCACAGGTAAAACTTATTCCAGGTATCATAATATTCTGATTCCCTTATTTTTCAGTGTTAAAGTTAATTTATCAGATTCTGCACAAGCCATTATGTTCCTTATTAGTTCTCTTTTTGGTGGTATACTTTCATTTTTCCAAAATGGGCATAAACCATTCTCACCTCTGTCAAAACATGTATTGTTAAACATGTTGTATCTTTGCTGTGACCTTCTGTCATTATTCCTAAGAGAAATATTTCTGGCTTAAATTGAATGTGTTCCCCATCATTTGCTCCACCCATGTCTGTATCAATCTCCAATATTGTCTGACGTGGTTACATGTCCACCACATGTGGTAGAATGTGCCTGGTAAGTCCTTACACTTCCAGCATTTTGGTGATAAATTTTTGTACATTTTGGCGAGCCTTGCTGGGTGAAGATGCCACCTGTAGAACATCTTGTACAGATTTTCCTTATACACCATAGCCATTGTTAGTTTCCTATTATTTTTCCAAAGATTTTGCCAATTCGATGTTATATCCAAAAATTTTAACCCACACTACCATTTTACCTTTGACATACTCTTCCTCTAGTTTATATTTTAATAGACATCTATACAGCACCTTAATCAGTTTGTCATCAGACCCTGTCAAGTTTTATATTTGCAATGGAAATCATTATTTAAGTTTTTAATTGTTTTAATCATCAACCAGACTTCTTTTGCCCAGCTTTGAAGATTTATTCTGCCATATGCCACACTGCAACTAATTACAGCATTTGATTATTTAGAAATAAAAGGAAAGCAATGGAAAGGGATGATATTGTGGTGGAGTTAGTCTGGACTCCCAGGATGGAAGGTCTGTTTTCCAAGTGACAAAGAGAAAGTGGAGCTTGGAAAATTTCATCAGCAGGAAGAGAGTTAAAACAACTTCTCCCTCACAGTCCCAGAGTATATCTATAGTTATGTAGGTAGTTGCTTAATCTGGCACAATTGATATCAGGTCCCAAAAACCAAGAATGACACGTGGAGTTACTTTGGAGTATTTTTCTTTTCTTGATCTTCACCAATAGACAGAATCTTGCCAGAATCAAGCAAGTATCTACATAACTGTAGATATATTCTGGGAACTGCTAGGGATGAGCCATTTTAGCCCTCTTCCTACCAATCAAACTTCCAACCTCCACTACCTCTTTGTCCTCTGGAAAGTAGCCCCTCCCTCCCAGGAATCCAGAATACATTCCACCACAGATATTTTTCATATAAGTATTACTTGTAGACCTCACATAGGTAGATTTAATATTAATAGCAATGTATCTACCAGTGGTATCCCATATAGGATACCTAGGCTCCAATAGCAGGCCCCACTTACCATTTGGTCATGCCAAATGATTGAGATGGCTTGTAATGCAATGGGCACCTATAGGAAAAGCAGCCCACTGAATTGAATTTCTGCATCTTTTCCTTTTTTTTTTTTTAACCAAATATAGGGGCTCATGTTAAAAAAAAGTTTTAAACATAATTTTCATTGAATGCTTATGTTAGGCATTACATTATGAACAAGTGGCAAGTCTGCATGGTTTCATTGTTTTAACTTCTTTGTGAAACCCACTTTGGACTTCTTCTTTTAATGAAATGCTGGAAATAAATGTTCTAAATAAATAAGTAAACTATATTGATCCCGAGCCTTCCAGTGCATGGCTAGATAAAGAGATGAACAAACAGATCAATTCTATCAGTCAGAACAGGGAGATCCAAAACCCAGGCCAGGTTCATATGCTAGCAAGATGGAAGGGAGTGAAGAACAGAGTATTTCTGCTTGCTTTCTTTTATCACATTCCATCTTTCTTTCTGGAGAGGTTTTATAGCTTGCCATCTGTTGCCATGGTCTTCAACCTTTCTGGCTTAGTGGGCTGGTGGAGGTGGTGGTAACAGTGGCGTTGCGATGGGGAGAGAGGATGGTTTTGTGCATGTGCATGGATTTCAGAAATGCAGCTTGGTGCGCGTGTGTGCATATGCATGCTCACTCATCACTTACATGGCCACGGCCCAGAAATTGGGGACATCTGACCTACTGTATTCAATGGATCCATCACATACATTCTCGGCTTAGTTTCTGCCTCCTTTTTGAAAATCAGAATGTTTAATAAGACTCCCCTTTTAGATATAATTCCCTCGGATCAAATCCCATTGACTGTAAGAAAGCTTCTATGCAAGTTGACAGCACTATAAAAAGAAATGAAATGAACTGTATACTATACAACTACCCTGTCTATTTTGTGTGTGTGTTTTATAAGGATAGAGTGCATGAACTGAAAGGGGCTTTTTAAACACCGATTTACAAACTGCCTTTCAGTCAGGAGCTCAAGGTGGAAGTAAGCTATTGTGGTTGAAAGCGAACCTAGAACTCCTTGCTTCTATTTCAACATCTTAACTTCTATGCCAAGCTGTCAGTCATACCCCCATTGGAGCCTAAATCTGAGGGGGAAGACGAACTGGAACTGGAGCCAGCAGAGATAGAGGGGGCAGCTTCATTGGCTTCGGAGAAAAACAACAAGGAAGTAACGATGGAGATGAAGACCTAATATAGGGAAAGAGTTTGGGGATTGTTTTTTCAATGGTAGGGAATTTTGCTACCGTTTTCAAGAATCATGGTTAAACACAATGAAAAAGCATAGTTGAAGGTCGTTGCATGGACATCTGCAGGATCTTTTGGCATTCATCCAAAGGATAAAAGCCGCATTACAATTCTGTGACTCAAACTTATCGGTGTATAATGTCTCAAGAGATGTACAAATGGAGGTGGGGCTTGTATTGCAATGGCATGATGCTAATTCCATCATTCTGCCCCCTCTGTACTCGGCATTCACTCACAGATGCTGCTGGTTCAGTACCGAACACAATGATGTTCCATGCAACATATGAGCCACGGTGGCGCAGTGGATAGAGTGCAGTACTGCAGGCTACTTCTGCTGGCTGCCTGCTGCCTGCAATTGGGCAGTTCAAATCCTACCAGGCTCAAGGTTGATTCAGCCTTCCATCCTTCCGAGGTGAGTAAAATGAGGACCCAGATTGTTGGGGGCAATAGGCTGACTCTGAAAACCGCTTAGAGAGGGCTGTAAAGCACTGTGAAGTGGTATATAAGTCTAAGTGCTATTGATATTGCTATCATCACATCATTTTGAAAATGACAAGAATTATATAATTCGTGGCATGACCCGGCTAATATAATCAAGATCATTTACTTCATGTTTGCAATGGTGTCATAATGCACCTAATGTTATCCATCCTGTTACATACATAATGTCAATGTAAACCAGCCCAACTTATATTTTGATCCATAATGGTGTTTCAGTCCACAGCTGAGCTGTAATGGAGGGTGGAAAAACTAAAGAAAAACTCAAGCATTTGCTTTTTGTGCTTATATTTATATATATATATGCAGATAAACACACATATAATTTCAGTGGTTCAACCGCACTTTTTGAAACTCTAAGTAGTATTTTCTTTCTCCCTTTCCCCCCAAAACAAGCACATACAAAAATGAAGTGACAGTTTGTGGCACACAAGGGAGTGCAATTAAGAGTATTCATATTGTCACCTCCTGAATAGACTTGTCACATTGCTATTCAGAGTTTCTGTCTGATGACAGAGAAATATCAGAAAATATTCTGATTTTTTTTTTTTACAAAAAAGCAAAAATCCATTGTACCGCCACAAGATATAATCTTTATCTGCATGTAATAGCCTTATTAAAAAGTTTGCAAGCGAATGCCTTCTGTGATTCTAAGGAAGAAATGTAGGCGTGTGTGTGTGTGTGTGTGTGTTGAGGGGGGAATCGTGATATTTAAGCAAAAAAGAATAAAAAAGATGGGAAGTTGACATGGGGAGCGTTCCCAAAACTCTAATATAAACAGTAATAAAAGCTCTCAAAGAAACAGTTAAAGCCACACATTAAAGTTGTGATAAATAGGCTTCATTTGCTGTCCAGCTCTCATAACATCCATGTACAGTTTTGCACCAGAGTCCATAGGAGCATTCATCTATATCTGGCAACATGGACAACTTTATGCATATCCCAAAGGTGCTTTTCCAAAAATTTTCTTGTCTTTTTTTTCTTGAAAATGTGTTGCTTCTCATCCTGAAACTTCTTCAGTTCAGACTTCTTCAGTCAGAACGGAAGAAGCTTCTTGAATAGGAAGTGAAATGTTATTAAGAAAAAAAAAAAACCCCAAGAAAGTCCAGTTGCCTTTTGGAAAAACATCTTTGGCACAGCCATGACCTGGAAGATTGAGAACCTCCATAAAAAACTTTTGCATATTTTTTCCTAAAAAAATAACATCAAGNTCTCTCTCTCTCTCTCTCTCTCTCTCTCTCTCTCTCTCTCTCTCTCTCTCTCCCTCTCTCTCTCTCTCTGTCTCTCTCTCCCTCCCTCCCTTCCTCTCCCTTCTCCCTCTCCCTTTCCCTCCCCCCTTCTCTTCCTTTTCTCTTTCCCTTTTCCATTCCTCATGAATACAGCTAACAGAAAACTGTTTTTTTCTACTATCGGTATTACGTTTCAATTGTGATTTACGTGGCACATCACCTGTTATTACCACCTTTTTTCCTGTCAGTTAACAGAAGCAGGGCATGTTTTCTTATCTGCTCCTGCCATTAGCAGCCTTCCTGCTCTGAGTAATCCTATGGGGAGAATAGCATCACAGCTCCACGGACGTCACAAGCAATAATTCTACCATTGTGTTATCAATCTTTGCTGCAACTCATTAGCATGGGGAAAACAGTACAAAGGCAGCAGGAAGCAAATACTTAAGCCCATGTCACACTGCACCAACGGATGGAAAGAGGATGTAAAATGGAGAGAAACACTTGCCATCTGTTGGTTGCGTTAACACGATTGCTTTCGTTCTGTATTACTCACTGCATCCGTTTCTTCTCTTCTCTAACCATCCAGCATCAAGTTCGACTTGAGATTCCATGCACGCTCAAAAAGTTTTGAAGCTGCCAAACTTTTTGAGCGGGAAAATGTATTCCAACGCGTTACCCGTTCTCATCCGCAACGCAGTATGGGGAACATCTGTTTTACATCTAGTTCGTTCATCCGCGTTACGGGGATCCCGCTATATCCGTTAGGCATCTTGCTGTGATCGCGGCAAACTCGCAATCCGCTTCCAGCAGGAAAAACGGACATAGGAGAGGCAAGCAAAACGGATTGCCAGAACAGACAACAAAGCTTGAGTTAGACATGGAACGGAGAAGAGGAGAAAGCGCGATAAGCTCACATACAAAGCAAATAAAATGGGAAAAAAGGTTCGCAGAGGCGGACTATCTCGGATATTAGGGATGTCTTGCAGGATTGCCTAGAGGATGCAAAGGGACACCGAGACGGAAAACCTATCTTTCCTAGTAAAAAGGGGAGGAACTCACCTGGATTCTCACTTTCAGTCCAGCAGCCCTGCGGGTGCAGACCTGCTTCAGCCTTCACTGGCCGTTGCCTCTCCACAGGATCCGTTCATCTCCACTATGGATCATCATTCCACAAACCCGATTCCTTTTTGGGGAACCAATAGCCACATCATTCTACGACAGTGCGAAGCCATACTACAGGCTTTTTTCACCTGTTCTCACGCGAAGAAAAGGAGGCGGCAAGAAGTGTCTGGGTCGAAGATGGATCGCCAGAAGAGCGGAGTATGGACTGTACAACAAAGCTGATGGGTGGAGCTGAGGAACGAAGACCCTCATGCATTCTCAGAACTTGCATGAGATGCCTCCAGCCATGTTTGACGATGAGGCAAGGGTGAAACCTGATTAAGACACTCGTGGAGTGTGCAAGCCCAGCAGAGCTTCATGTGAAGGGAAGAAGCAGCGCAAACCTCCTTGAGACACTGGTGCAACTCCCAGCTGCGAGCATGGTAGAATGGCAACGACAGGATAATAGATGCTTAATGGGATGCTTCCTTGAGGCTGTCGCATAACACTGATAGATGTGTGCCATGTATGTTGGTGTGTCCTACAATGAACAGGGCATTTAATAAGAGTTGTGTTAATGTTGAAATGTGTGGATCAATGATTACGATTGTTATGATAATAAAGGCCAAAATGTTGTGCCACCTGGAGGGTGGACCAGTACAGTCCCACTATGCTTGCACTGGATGTTTTATCTACCCCACAGCTATCCTTTACCTTATCCCAAGGTATCCTGCCCATTCTCACAGCTATTACCGCATGCCCAAAGGTATCCTGCCCATCCCACAGCTATTACCCATCCCAAAGGTATCCGCTGCCCATCCCACAGCTATTACCCATCGCCAGAAGGTATCCCGGCCCATCCAACAGCTATAACCCATCCCCAAAGTATCCCCTAGCCCATCCCAGAGCTATTACCCATCCCAAAGGTATCCCTGCCCATCCCACAGCTATCTCTTAACCCATCCCAAGGTATTCCCTGACCATCCCACTGCTATTCTAAGGCCCATCCCACAATGCATGCAAAGGCTTAAACCATTCCTAAAAGTTCCACCAAAGACTTTATTTACCAAAATAAATGCAAGCAAGTGTGTGAAGCAAAGATAATCTTTATGAATAACAAGCCATGTAAAAGAAAAATGACACAAGTCAAGTGTCCAAAGCAAAAAAATAAAGTCAAACATAGCCAAACCAGTCTTCTGGCACTCTCTTGGTCACTCTGAGGGTGCCCAGTTCTCAGGGGTGAAGCGGTCCAGGAAGCTGTGGAGGTGGCCTGCTGCTGGAGTGCTCGGTCTGAGGCGTCCATTGGGGTGCCTGGCCCTGAGGAGGACAACAGGGGACGGTGTGTGGAGGAAGCTCTCAGGAGCTGGCTCTAGCCCGTGATGTTTTGAGAGCCCCTTCCTCCATGACCATGGGTGTCAGCCCCAATACCTCTCGATGACAGATTGTTTAGAGGCTTGAGGCAGGGTGGGTGGGCTGTGGTAGGAGGGGAGAGTGTGCTGGTTGCACGTGAGCGAGGTGAGGGTGTGGGTCAGGAGTGCTCGATCGGTGATCACGGTGCTGTCGGGCGTGGGTGGCATCGGGTGGCATAGGCTGCGGCATGCGGGGACCACGGTCACTGGTGCGCTTGGCCACGGTGGCATCGTGTACCTTGCGCTTGAGCACTGGGGAAAGGGCTGCCGTGGTGCGTGCTGGACTTCCGTGTAGCTTACCGTTGCGTAGTGAGGCTGGCTGGAAAAGCCTTGGAAGGGCGAGTGAACATCAAACCTCGGGGTGGAGGCGCAGGCCTGGACTGGGTGCGTAGCAGGTTCATCTTGGTCTGGGAGGGTTCGTGAAGAAGATCGGTGATCCTGTCCTTCACCACCTCGGATCACTTGGTTCTGACATTGTCGAAATGCAGGAGTCTGCGTGACGTAGGTGTAGAAGGGCTGCGTTAGGTGGCAGGATGGGAACGCGCGGTGGATGTACCATGCTCGAGAGGAGAGATCTACGCGTGTGTTCTGATGTGTTCTCTTATCTCCAGACAGGGACAGTTGGCGTCTGGCCGCCGGTCCTTGTCTGGCCTCTCTGGCCTTGCTGTGGAAGGATGGAAGCGTGGGTGGGTGGCATGCGGCTGTGAGCCTGTCTGGTGGGAAGATGCCCTCTCTTGGCTGCCACGGTGCATCAGGGTCCTCCACACGCTCCGCGCCACGCAGGTAGTTACAGCGTTCGAAGGGTCGTGCCGGTCATGGCACCGCTCCACAATACCTGCGCTGGAACAGCAGGGCTGACTCTTCGGCCAGGACAATAGAGGACTGGTCCTCGCAGCAGCGCTCCTGAGAGAGAGGACGAGGGGGGGTGGCGATTGTTCAGAGTGCGGCTTCCTCGGTGGCAGACTCACCCTCCAAGGAAGCTGCACTTGGCACACGTAGCTCGTCAGTCCGTCAGGCTTGACCGCTGGCCTTGCCAGATTCTTGAGGTGCAGTGCTTCCCAGACCAGTGTGCATATGCTTCCAACCAGCCGAGGAGCACCTCAAAGTGCTATCCCAGGCTCTCCGCCTTCTCTCTCCAAGCCAGCCTGCTTCCTTTTGGTTGTCGCCGATAGAGCCTGTGTCCCTTCCGCCATAGATACTCATCTCCTCAGCCATTCAGCACCTCATCCTCATGGTTCCTCTTTGGATTGAGTGTTGCCTCCTCTTCCCATTCACACATCTGCCTCTTCCTCCCTCTGGCAGGCCATATGGGCCCTCATAGAGGTGGCTCAGGGGTCTGTGGTGTCAGGGAGCTGCTCTCCACACGCAGCAGCCAGCGTATGAAACACCTTTCCGCGTGCGTCGT